>JAGGAS010009529.1:0-13522 GCA_017657355.1 Termitomyces sp. K1Ac | reverse complement strand
TACCTACACATACGTACAACCCCACTCTCTCTCGCCTTCCTATTGAGCGCTGTTGCGCAACAGGATGCATCATGCACGGTCCGAGGAAGTTTGTGATGGAACTATAATTTATGTATCTGCGCGTTAGGAACGACCGAGGGTATCCGTCTTCTTTCCGCCCTTCCCTCTACTCAACTCAACTGATACTGACTGCGCCCCTTCTTTGCTCTCGCAACTCACCATCGACATCTTAATCTCCATCCCAGCTTCGACATGTACCACACTTTCATAACCCTTCTGAACACGGCAGCTAGGGCATGCAAACAGGTATACAGAGGGTCCGTTCTTGTACGCCAGGGAGAGGACGCAGAAGAAAAGGATGAGTGGGTACGATGTCAGGTGGAGGTGTGGGTACGGATCGGGATGAAGGAAAGCGCACAGAATCTGAAGTGGGATAAACCGACAAGGCAGGGGGGAGAATGCGCGAGGGAGTGTGCTTCCGAAACTGTTGAGGATTTCCGAGGGGTATGTTTAGTGTCTCCCCTTTCTTTGTACCTCACACCGGTGCTGATTCTATTTGTTCACCAGCACAGACAACACCTCCACCACGCCTTTGAACTCTGCAAAAACACCTCAGTGGTGCTCACATTCAGTATAACGCTTTATTCCTCTGCGGTACAGGAACCAATGCTGGGGACTTATAGGGTGCTCGCAGCCTGGTCAGGGTCTGTGCCGCGGGTTTACCGCAATTGAAGGAGAAGGGTAAGGCGGTCTAGGGGAGAAGGCGGATGAGTAAGGCGATTGGGAAAGGGGACAACAAGTGGACAACGCACACCTTGATTTCAGATCGACTGTAATTGACTGTGTTCAACTTGAAACAAGGAGGTTTCTGTGATAAGCAAGAAGAGCGGGAGCAGTGATGTTATCGCTGGTGGAGACGAAGAAAGTTAATCGTTCGTTGCATCAGAGGTTATGTCGTTGCGAGTTCTGCTTGCTTGTAGTAATCTAGAAGTCCGAGATGGTTGCCATGAGACTTGTTGAATTGTTAGATCAAACTCCCAAGTACTGTGCCGTGCGACTACGAATTCCAATTTCCATCAGAAACTCTAGTTCCTGGTGACGAAACAGTAGCAAAGAACAACGCAACGAGAACAGAAGATTTGCAACAAATGATTTGGACTGAACCAAGCTTTGCCCAAACCGCATGTCACACTCCGATTCTCATCCAGGTACTGATACAGTACCCCTTCAAGTCGCAGCCGACCTGACATTGTTCTCCACCTTAAATAAGTAATAACTTCATCAGGATCCTCGAACGGGTGTGTAGGTAGGTTGTGAGAATGTCGAAGGTGTTTTGAGAGAGTCGAGGATCGCTTTGTAATTACAGGCTGTTTTTGTATTTATGTGAGTGGAGGGTTGAAGGGAGTTGGCCAAGGGTTGGCACGTACGCAACAACCTCGCAGTCAAATCAGCTTGAATCCCTGCAAGATGGAGACGCTCGGACACCCACAGGTGCGCATAAAGCATGTACCCCGAAGGAGCCTTCTCAACTCGCTGCCAAGGATCTACGTAAGGGGAAAGTAGGTAGACATAAAGACGGAACATAGAACTTATCTGATATAACCTTTTATGATTTTGTACAACGCTTTAAAATTGAACCTATCTCTAAAATTACAAGTAAAAACCAAGATAAAGCTTGATTAGGTACATTTAAGCGATGGAAATTAGAAGTTCCTCATCCTCTAGCTCATAGTCACCAATTAGTGGAACATACTAATTTAGATCGTGGTGATGGTAATAAATTATTAATTCCTCGAGTTTGTGGTATATCAATTCCACGTTCTACTCATGCTGATTATTCTCTTTTTATGCTGGCTCATTTTAAGCCATTTACTTTTAATAATCCTCTTATACAACCAAATCAATCTGTTGCTGAAGTCTGGAAACAATTTGAATTCTCTTCTCAAAGTAAAACTATTATGCAAAATTGGGAAGCTATTTATGAATGTCAAGATGAAAGAGATGCAGAAAGACTCAGAAAAAAAGAGCAGGCTTTGAAAGAATCTCACACTTTAACTGAACTTGCTGCTTTTGATTCTGATTTATTTGATTTATCTAATATTGATACTAAATCTGCACGTTCTGAATTTATATTAGCTCAAGAACTGCTGCTTTTGCAAAGTTCTAATTGGTTTGCTCAAAATATGCATGCACATTACAATAATACAACTTCAAATCTACCTGATTTTTCATCTTCAAATTTAAAAAAATGGAAACAAGAAATCAAACAACAAGAAACTACTCTGAAAAATATAAGACGGAATGCGTTAGATCCTAATAATCCTATTACATCTTCTAATTTAGTTTTAGAAACTGAAATTTCTCCTACTTTAGATTCAAATACTTCAGATGTTGATAAACCAAATGTTCTTCCTACTGAAAATATTTCTATAAATGACACTTCCAAAAGTGAATCACGGTCTGAACTTTTAGCACGTATTATTAAAGAAGAGACTTTGAATGAAAAGCAAATAATTGCTTTTCATATTATAGTAAATGCTTTTTTTAAATATATTGATGATGAATTAGAAGGTACCAATAGAATTGACTCTGCAGGATATCAGCCTTATTTAAGACTTTTGTTATCTGATCCTGGTGGGACAGGAAAAACACATGTTGTTAGAGCTGTTCAACGTGTTATGGAAGCTTATGGATGCAAGCATAAAATTCGATTCTTAGCTCCCAGTGGGACTGCTGCTGCACTTATAGATGGTATGACTATTCATAAAGGTTTATCCATTAAAGTAAATAAAAAAAACAAAGGAAAGGGAAACAGGGTTCCTGATGAATCTGAAGAAGATTATTCAATAGTGATAACTATTTCAGAAAGGTCTCAATTGCGTGAAGAATTTAAAGATGTAATTATGCTTTTAATTGATGAGGTTTCTTTGTTAAGTGCTCAACTTTTAGCTGAAGTTGATCATGCTCTTTGCTATGCTAAAGATAATAATGAATTTTTTGGTGGGATATTAGTTATTTTTGCTGGTGATTTCTATCAGTTTCCACCTGTAGGTGGTACTCCATTATATCATCCTATAAAAAACTCTTTGAAAATGTCAGAAGATGTCTTAAAACAAAAACTTGGTCGATTAGCATGGAAATCTGTTAATGAAGTTGTAAATTTAGAAGAACAACAAAGAATGAAAAGTGATCCTGAATATGCTGCTGCTGTTTTGCGCCTAAGAAAGAGAGAATGTACTTTATCTGATGTTGACCTCTTTAATAGTCGCATTATTAAGTCTATTGATAATCCTGAAGGTGTTGATATGAGTTTGCCTCCTTATATTAATGCAACTGCTATTGTTTCTACTAATGATATTCGACATGCAATTAACATGCAGAAAGCAAAAGCAAACTGCTCTAATAATACAAATCAGTTGGTTATGTGTGCTTCTCATGATCTTATACGCAAAGACATAGCACCAGAACCTGTTAGATCAAATTTATTAAAATTAGATGTTTCTAAGTTTTCTAATGAAGGTTCTCTACCTAGCTTTCTTCCAATGTACGTTGGAATGCCTGTCATTTTGCGCTCTAAGAATATTTCAACTGAATTAGGTATTACTAATGGTGCTCAAGGCATTCTTAAGAAATTTACAACAAATAAATGCTCTGCAGGTTATACGTATTTTACAGGAGCCATTATTGAATTTTCAAATAGCAAAGTCTCTTTATCAGACTTGCCTAATAAGCATTTTCCTATCGAACCATTTAAGTGGAAATTTTCTTATTCTATTGATGGAACTAATCAACCTGAACAGATATTTCGCTATCAAGGTGGTTTTCAACCAGCTTTTGCAATTACTGGCCATGCTGCACAAGGAAAAACTTTGCCTGAAGTTATTGGTTGGCTTCATAAAGGCGGTTTTAGTGCTTATGTTACAGCTTCAAGGCCTAATACAAGATATGGTTTAGTCATTGTCCACAAGGTTAAACTTGAAGATTTGAATAAATCTCTTTCACCAGATTTAATAATGGAAACAAGGCGGCATGAAGCTTTAGAGCATAACACTCTTGTTAGGCATCACTTTGTTTCTGGTGATTTGAAAGCAGTACCTGATCCAGAAGGTGAAGAACTTCATTTGACAAGTGTGAAAAAAAGTTTGAAAAGAGACTTTTCAGATGCTCTCTGCAATAAATCACCAAAAAAATTAAAACTGTCTTCTCAAAACAATATAAAGCAGCAGAAAAAGAGATCTTATTGCAACTCTGCTGATGAAACATCTCAATTACCTTCCAAGAAGCAGTGTACTGGCTTAGCGCTACCTGCCCTTAATGAAGAATGGAGTTTGGTTGCAAGAGGTTGCAGTTGGGATAGTGAAAACTGGTCTTGTTCTTATGATTCAATCTTCATGTCTTTTTATTGTGCATATATACAGTTGAATCATATCAATAAAATGGAGTGGTCACAGTTTAATGATTCGACTCAAGTTTTAAGCAATTTATTTCAGCAGCTTATATCTTCTACTGAAACTGTTGATAATCTGCGAAATATATTTCGTGCTTATTTGAATCTAAAATATCCAACTTATTTTCCCATAACTGGTAGAGTGCTTGCTAGTGCTTCCCGCATCAGTGATATTCTCTTTTTTTCCCAGGCAGTAGCACAAGATATGGTATATCAGGTAAATTGTCAATCATGCAGTTTTTCTGGTTCTTGCAATATTAAGCTTCATCATGTTGGTCATTGTGCTGGTCCTACAACATGGGAAAATTATTGCATGTCTGCTGGAAATCCACCTGAACAAACAGCTCAAGCCTGGCTAGATATATTTCTTGCTGCTGGTAAAGCCCACGCTTCTTATGAATATAAGCAAGCAATGCATCAAGTTTTAGAAAGTCACAAAGTGCAATGCTCATTGATTCCTAAGGAACATATTTTTTGCGCATCTCTACCACCTATGCTTCGAATTGACATTGATTCTTATGCACTTGCTCCTGTGCTTCCCATTCTTCGCGTAACCTTGAACGGATCCAGTGGTCCTCAGCAATATTCTTTGAGAGGTATTATATACTATGGAAGTGACCACTTCACAGCGCGTTTATTTGATGAACACTCTGCATGGAACTATGATGGCATGTTAAATGAAGGTTTGATTCAAAAATGCATTAATGAGCCACTTGACAATTTCAATGGTAGACTACCTCATATCATACTCTACAGTAAGCTTTAATTGGTATCATCTTCTTCATCATCATCTCCTCTGCTGCGTGCTTCTGCTAATGCCTGCGCTCGCAAGATAAGGCCTTCTTGAAAGCGGCTCCATGCTGAAGCTAACCGATTTGACGTTACAAAAGCTATGCCCCGCTGTCTAAATTTAGGATTGCAATCGTAAGGATCTAGGTCAGGCAAGCTTGTTCCGTGCGCTTCTCCAGGACGCCACACTATAAGTGTATTTGAAGTCTGCTGAATCCGAACAGCGTCCTTTGCAAAGTAGAAATGGCCACCGTCAAATCCAGGAGTGCGCGAAATAGTCCATGACACTGCAAATGCATGCGGTTGAGATTCATGATGAACAGCACTAAAATTTTTCATCAGATCTTTGGAAATAAAAAATAAAAGTCCAGCCCACCGCGAATAATTTTCACCAATAACTCCTGCAGGTGGCACAAGTTCGACATCATGAAAATCAAATTGACTGCCTCCAACAGTTACCGAATATGTTCCTCCTCCCTTTTTGCCACCTACTTTCACTTTTGAAATGTATTTGTGCAATGGAATCACTCTCTGAGGATGCTGAGAAATGTTGTTTGGCTCGCAAGACGCTAATCCAGACAATTCGCCATCAGCATCCATGCGACGAAGATTGGCTCCAGATACAAAGGCATTGAAGTCTAAGATGACTTCATCCGGAAGCTGATTTCGCATAAGCTGCCACGCAAAGGCAAAGAGTGAGCTTGCCTCCTTGTTGGACTGAGTTACTTCAGCTGCTGAAAGCCGCTTAGTTGTAATGTTGTGAACCCAATGAAATTGGCAAGAGCTACGCTTGCCAGCCGAATAGCCCATTTGGACTAGTTTGCCTGTATCTTCTTTCTAAATTTGCTTTGGTTACTACATGTCTTCTCAACTAACATTTGGAAACGCACGCGAATGTTTCGCCTATCTGGCAGCACCTGTCCAGCTGCTGCGTCAGCCCAAGAAACAGCAGCTTCGTTTGGACAGAAATTCCGAATAACAAGTCCAATAAGTTCTCCTCTCTCGTTCCGAAGGATAATGCTCTCATCTGGCGCAACGTCCAGTGCCAGTCTACTTGTATCGACCTTGCAAATAGGGAGCCTTCGTACACAAGCATCTGCTTGCTTTCCGTGTGCGAAGTGGTGGAACCACTTTGAGAAAATTGCAGACGTTTCGGACATGATATTTTTGTAAGGGGGGTAAGCCTCGCCTAGTGATTCCACACGCCACACAGGAATAGCAGCAAGCAAGTCGCCGCGTTTGGCTCCTGAAAGGTGAAGTCGCGATTGCCGGATGAAGTTAACCTTAGCAGAGCGCTCATGCATGCGTGCTTCCCTCCAAGCAGAGGCAACGCGCGAAGTTCCATCAGCCCAAGACAGCACTTTGCGAAACACCTGATCATCAGTGAGGGTGCCAAAATCCGCTCCGCGCTCACTTCCTATCTGCCGAACTTGAGCTACAAACAGATCTTTTTGGCCACGCGCGAGGTGCCCCAAAGTACCAGCATCCTTGGCAAGCCTGTCCAAGATCGCTCTGCGAGTCTGCTTATCCGGAGCCATGCAGGAGTTTTGCAAGTGGTTGACCTTGCGAATTGCGGAACAAGGTCCCTCCAGGCTTGAGCTGCTTGTTTGCAAAAGCCAAACAAGCCAGCATTTTTTTGCTTCTGGCCTCCGCCTGCCCGCGCCTTCCTGCTTCTTGGCGAGCGATCCTCTACGTTTTTGAGGAGCGGTAACCACGTCTTGACTTGGTCGGATCCTAGGTGCCGCTTCTGCTGCTTGGAGCGTCCTCTTGCAAGCTTGCTGCGTTGGCAAAGGCACTGCGGCCCCAAAATGCTCCACTTTGCCAGACTGGACGGTAACACACGCTGGGATTTTTGGCTTTGTGGTGCGCTTTTTCTGCCTTGTTCACCTTCGTGCTCTAACACATTCTAATAGAGACACCGAAAATATGAGCCAGATTCTCCTGAAAGGGAGAAAATGCGATGGGATGGGAGTGTAGAGACTGACGTGGAGCGATTGGACGGTGAGGAAAAGCATCATTCGCCTGTCCGACGCGTGGAACTCTCGACTGATCCGGAGGATTACCTGTTCGCGAAGAAAACGTTCTGTTTTCGCTGCTCGTTGGCATAAATCTGCTGGTATGGGCGCGCGCTCGATTCAACTATGTTTTTATATTTAATAGTGCTTCTTCTGATTCAATGCGTCCTGGAAGGCTGAAACCATTTCAGAGCTGGACACATGAACACGTTTGGATTATCGCGAATACTACGAGGTGTGTTCACTTTCCATCGCATCGGCTCTCCACACATTTTACCACAGTATTGGTTACTTGTATGGCTGGGATTCTGCGGCCTTGTGATTCTCGAGCCCTTGCCATTATTCCACAAGTCTTCCCGTTACTGGCTCCTCAAAAATACTGCGAAACTTCTCATATCTGGAACCCGTCGTGTTGAATTCACAGATTTCTGGATGGGGTACGTAATCCGTATCTAAATAGTTACCAGAGGCTTATGTCGTTGTTTTCTCATGAAAGTGACCAGTTCTGCAGTCTTGTATTTACTCTTTCTAACCTTTACTTCTTTGCGTGCGTGTATGCCCGCAACTTCGATGAGGAGTGGTCCAAATGTGGTGTATCCGGGTCCCCACGATGGCCTGCCATGTTTGTACTCGCTTCGCTTCCTCTGCTGTGTCATCTTGTGCAGAGCATAAAACGTTACTATGACTCTGGCCTCGTCACCCATTTGATCAATGTGAGTCCTTGTGCTGTACCTTTCGTTTCTGTTATGACTCAAAAATTATCATTAGGGTGGAAAATATCTCTCTGGTATCATCTGCAATATATTCTTCTACCTCTGGCGTCAAAAAGGTGTGTTCGATCTCTGGCATTTTACAATGAAATTATTTATGCATCAGACCCAATCCGTTTCAGGTTCCAAGGCTCACGATTCAATTTTTGCCTTGTGGATCCTCTTCAACACGATCTATTCAATCTACGCCTCCGCATGGGTATGTGTCGCATGTACCATGTTTGAAAATGTCAATAAAACTCTTGTAGGACCTCTTCATGGATTGGTCCGTCCTTCGTTTGCATGGGCGATTCCCCCTCCTTCGCGAAGAGCTAATTTATCATGATGCGATACCTGTACGTTCTGTGTAATCTCATTCAGTAATAATTGCTGATTCACATTTCGCCCCGTTCATAGTTATATTATTTTGCGATCGTGCGTCACTAGTTTACGCTTCGATTTCTATTGTCTCATCGGTGACAGATAACGAACATTTTGGATCCAGATGTACACGTGTGAGTTTCTCATTGTCATATCTGCATGTCAAAGTTGCATTGTTCTCTCTACGGTGGCGACTTACACAACGGACATCCGACAGACTTTCTTCGCTTTTGGATTTGCGCACTATTCCGACCGGACACGGCAAAGAGCCGTTCCAATTGCCATCGCAAGCGTCGTCACAACCGTTGGCCTTATCGTCACAGCGTATAGGCCGAGTAAAGGAGCTCGCTACACCGGTGCGTTTCATTGGACCTCATGCATAATCAGGGCGGTTGTCTGACCATTGACCAGGCCTCTTTTTAATGAGCATAGGGACTTACGCCAATGTTCCCGCTGTTCTCTCATGCGTAAGTTCAAGCTTTGAATAATTCAACAACTGCCTTTTTAAAACCTAGCTTCAGAGTTCCAACAACGTAGTAACAGGAAGATTCCATGGATGCTGGAAACATACCTTGGAACGCGATACTTACGATGAACAGCGATCCGTTTCAACTGTGATTGTCATTGCATTTGCGGGCATTGCTGGTATATTTGCTACGACTGTGTAAGTTCTGCGATTCGATGTTCGAGTGTTCACTTATGAATATCCTGTATCATCTCAGATTCTGCCAGCAGGATTACCCAAGGCAAGCTAGAGCTGAATTCGATTATGAGCTCGTTGCTTAATTATAATTGTACAGGTACCTCCCTGGTGCACTCGGTGGGTACAACGGCAGGGTATACAACGCCCTCTGGGAGCGTGCACATACGCTGTGCGGAGATGAGGCAGCCCGAGTGTGCTTACTCGAGGCGCAGCAAGTGTTACGTTACAACTACATTACAATTCGTTAGGTAGCAGCATACTTAAACGGACGTCGCAGCGCTTTACGCTGCAAAAATTATTTATTGTTCGTGCTACGCAACTAAATTAAGTCTTCTTCATCCTCGCTTTCAAATTTGGCAACCTCCTGCACTTCCTCTTGGATCCACAGAGACTGCGAACGCATGCTGGTGGATTCAGGAAGGGGCTCTTCAGGATCAGCGAGCATGACGACGTCTTGCAGGTTAAACAAAATGTTGTTGCCGTGCTTGCTCGACCACACGCCCACCGTAAAAGTCACTCCCACGGCTGAACCTTCCTCAACCTCTTTGTAACTGCAAGGCAACCCTTGGTAGTTGTCTAGGTTGAAGGGTCGGCGACCGTCATAGACAGGAACTGTTAAAACATTGTCAGTGGCCCCAGCCCACGATGCACAGTGTACAACCAGTCTCACTAGGATCGCTGAATGGACGAATGCCACTCTTCCACGACATGTTGCCTTGTTTCTTGCTAGGAGATGCCGGTGCTAATTTTGATTTTGTAGGACTTTGAGAAACTTTATCTGCTTGGATGCAATGATCCCCTGGTTAGCCTTCACTAGCATAGATAAGACGGTGAAATGCTGACCTGTGCCAGGGGATTTATACGTTGAGAGTGAGACTCCGTTCTCGAAGACGCCAACGACCAGTCGCTTGAGATGAAACGTGGATCCAATAACGGCAATAGCCCGCTCGAATGTACGGTCTGAAAATGCAACAGATATGCTGTGGATGCTATCTGGAGACGTGAGCTTGCTGCTTGTAACCATGCCGACTAGAAAAAAACATGAGTAGCCTGGCCCCTTGAGCAATTGGTGATGGATAAAGGTGTTTTTCTTCAGATGATCAGGTTCTGCAATCCCTAAGTTTAGAAAGTGGACGCTCTTGGTGCGACAAAGTTCAATTGTCTGAAGGCGAGCATACGCTTCTGGGAAAGCATACTCAAGGTTCACGACAGGATCGTCGAAGACATCGCGATCCCCACTTCGGCAAGTGAACGGCACTGACATCAAGACTGAGGGTTCACTAAAAGTGAAATTGAGCAAAGACTTCTTCAGATTAGAGAAAATAAGCGCACGCTGCTCCACCTAGTCCTGGTATGGTAGACGTGCTGGGAACGGTTGGCTTGACTTCCTCGGCGCTAGGCTTAACTTCCTCTGCAGGCTTGACTTCCTCCATTTCTCCTATATCCAGACTCTGGTTCGCGAACGACAAATCTGCAGAGGTTGAAAAGAGAACCGCGTTTGGCGGAGGAGGCGAAATCGAATTCGAATCGGAACTGCGCAAGTTGAAGACATCGTGCGTAAGAAACTCACTTGATATACTGAATTAACTAGTACTCACTCTGCATCTGCATACGTTTCCATACCTTGCATCACTTTACTCTTCTTGGTAGGTGTTGCAGGCACTTCGCCTCCGTCAGACAAAGCGCCTGCCGAACTTGTGGCCTTTCGCCTGCAAAGGTGTAAGGTCAATCTCAGAAGCGGCGCGCGTATTAGTAAGACTCACTTCTTGCTGGTACCCTTGACCATGGACATGTCTACAAGTCAACAATACCGTTGCCAGTCGATGCAAGTCCCCACCACCTTTTAAATCTCATGAATCCGTCCGTCAATAGCCATCTTTCTTCCCTAACATTCTAAGATCGCTTCCCTTGCCTCATTCTAATTTGCACCGCTTACTTTTTGCGCTTCCGCAATTCGCCCCGGTCCCGAAAATACCATCTTCCTCCACGCTTCGACCATGTCTCGCCCACAGCAAGGCTGGCCCACACCGGTACACGCGCCGACCCACCCGCCTACCCTTCCAGTCCTTGCGTTATTTGTTGATTGGAACCCTTGAGCACGCACCGACTCAGACGACCACGTTCGCCGCTGTGGTGGCACGATGGCCCCTTTCAATGTTTGCAAAAAGACCGCTGTCTTTTTAAAAGAGTTGTGTTCCTTTGTAAGTAATCAGCATCGTCTTGCGCCTCAACCTGCTCAAACACGATCTCAACCTGCCCCTCCCACACCAGCACAATATGCTGCCTCGCATCACCAAAGCGTCTGAACTCCCTATGAAGGATAAAATTGATGTTCTCAGTCAAGATGCTGCGAGTGAGCGTTCCATGCGATACTCATGACCTCGCGTACCTGGTCTCTGACTTGCTTCCCTCCCAGTTTGTGAAGTTAAATGGATCACATCTCTGCGCTTGGCAGGAAAATCTCCTCATCTTCAATTGGCGTTCTACGACACCATTGACAAGATCCGCGTAGCGTTCGAGGTGAAGGAGTGGCCTGGAGGATACAAATACTTATCTCTACGTGGCAAAGCAACAGAGGCACTGTTGACTTTTGCTGGTTACATTGTTGACTGCAGATTGCCTCCTCTGCCCGATAATTACCAGTGCGATACCCAGTTTCTTCTCTATGTAACAATTCATACTGACATTTTATTTGGTTCTCGTTGTTCTCATTGATCATTTCTTAGTATTGATCGCAGAAACCCCGACACTCTGAACTACTTTACCACAATCTTTGCCCCTGAAGCTTCAACATACTTCGAAGATTCTCTGGACGCAATCACGCTCATATTCAACTATTTTGACGAATCCTTTGCTGAGGGAGACCTCAACGCCTTCAACCATCACGAATTAACTGCTGGAGTTTACGCAATCCATCCAACGACAAGATTCTGCACCCAAAAGATCGCAACAATACGTTTCAAGAAGTCCCAATCCCTCCAGGAGTAGACGATCGCGGATCCGTTCAGCGAATCCTCTCTGCAGGTGCCTATGTGCACACGGAGGACAACATTATTGCTTTTCATGAACTGGTACCTCTTTCTGAAGAAGGGTAAGCCTATCTTACACAACTGACTGACCTTTTGTTGATGTCTCACTGTTTGCAATATAGAGTGCCCTCAAGACAAACGGCTTACCCTGGTTCTTTCCGCGTCGGCCAATTGGTCGAAGCAACCATTTCGTTCCGAACTGTGAAGCTTGGTAAAAAACATGTTCCTCTTATCCATTTAGAGCAGCTTCTGTTAGTGTCGAGGATCGGTTCAGAGGTATTTATTTTATTGCTGCTTTTGAATTCCAACCTTATCAATATATTTTCCTCCCCAGGCGCTGAACCACAGGGTTGGACAAATGCGACGATCGGCTCTTTATAATTCTCCTCAAATTATTCGCAAGCGTCGCATCGACAAGGTCACAGAGGACGAAGATTTTCCTCTCGTCACTCCAAAACGACGCAAAGCACACGAAACCGACGATGGCGATCGATCCGAAGACTGTGAAAGGCGCAACGACGTTGACAACGAAGGCTTGAAAGATGCAAACATGGCAATTGACCAATAATATTATGTTGTAAATACTGTTGTCGCTACACTTACGTATCTCCTTACTTTACTGGTTTCGTATGGTACAATTGTCGCCTCGAGATAATTATTTAAATCTTGTGATCTGAACTTCCTGAGTCGGGGACCGGCACTTGCTGCCGCTACGATATTGTATCAGTACCTGTATGAGAATCGGAGTGAAGATCCTCATCGGCACATTTTGTGACATGCGGTTTGGGTGAAGCTTGGTTCGGTCCAAATGGGCACATGCTTTTTACCGTGTCCGAGCGTGCAAAGAGCATGCAAGGTGCGTGGTGGCTGTGGACTTGAGCGTGGTGGCTATGCACTTGAGCATGTATGCGCGTGCAAGTGCGTGCAAAGAGCCGGTGTGTGTGCGTGCAAATTGTTTATGTTGAGTGTGCATGGAGTGTGAATGATGAGCTGTGCACATGATGTAATATGTGGTGCATGTATATTCAAATATGTCGTGTCAGTCATTTGCCACCAACAGTTGAGTATTACTTCTCCCAGATGCACTGAAAGGCTTCATTAGATGTAAACTTTGTTCAGAATAGAATATGTATATGTAGCTCGACTTGGATGTAAGTAGTTCTATCATAGTAATGAATCTTATGCAACTGGATGTCACCACTATTTGCCCTTCCCTTTCTTTTTCAGTGGGCGTGGACGTGGTCTTGGTTTGTTTGTGTCTTTGGCAGACGATTGAGCCTTTAATGAAATATATCCAGGCCCCGCTATAGAGTTGAGGAGGTGAAGTCAGACGACCAAGGTCAGATACTTCATTGATGACAAGTTACAACACTTACTTCCAATTCAGCATCATCTCCAGGCCTATCACC
>JAGGAS010009528.1:0-13660 GCA_017657355.1 Termitomyces sp. K1Ac | reverse complement strand
TGAACGGTGAACGGTGTGGGTTGGGCTTCGCGAGGACGTAACAGTGCTGATGGAGATGCTATACGAAGCTCCTCGTGGGGGTGTGAGATGTCTCGTTTGGATATGTGCGCTACTTACTCGATGTGCTTGCTGGAAATCGAACGTTTTACGAGACGAAGAAGGGGTTGAGGGTATTCTTTGGGTGCTGAAGCAGGAAGGATGAGGTGGAACATGTAACGAGGTGCCACGTCGGAGGGGGAGAGCGAGACCTGATGAAACGATTACCCTGATTCCGCAGCCCCCGGTCTACTTATAGGCTGCCAACTACATAGCACTTGACCAACTCTGTAACTAAGCTTCCCACTGTCAACGTCTCGAGATGACAATGGTTCGCTTTAGGCCTTCCTCGTGCTCGAAGGGTTGATTCAAATTGAATAACCGGACTCATAGTATACCCGAGAGTCTGCCGTAAGCGCTTCATTCATAAGTAAAACCACAACAACGATCCATGGCGAATCGATGACCCCGCATACACAGACACTATACATTCCCACCACCGCACCTCCAACGCCCTCGCCGACGCCCTCGCCGCCACCAACACATGCACACACCAACGCAAACAGTGACAACCCGCTCATAGCGCTAACGCCCCGATCCCGACGCACCTTCCTCGCTTCCGTCATCAACGCATGTACACCCGACGAGCTGCAGTACATCGCCGACACCATCTACAGCTCCAGCTCTGATACACGCCTCGGCCTCTCGAAACGCGATGTGATCTCTGGACTCCCGCCTGAAGTCGGGCTGTGTATATTGGGGTTTGTAGAGACCCCGCTGGAGCTGGTGAGGGTGGGCGCTGTGAACAGACGGTGGGCCGCATTGGTGGAGAGTGAGGAGCTGTGGAGGGGGATGTGTGTGAGGTGGGGGTTTGATGTACGGGGGAAAGGCAAGGGGAAAGAGAGGGAAGTAGAAGAGATGGAACTCCCAATGGAATGGCTTGCGCAGAATCGTCTTTCAAATTCCTACCGAGCTCATTTCAAAAACTCTTATATCAAACGTACGTTTCTCACTTTCTTTTCATAAATTGAAATAACAATTCCTTCCGCAAGTCATCCACTGGCACACCAGCGGCCGCATCTTACGTACCCACCGCCTCCCTATGCTCTCCTCTCCCCCTCTCCTTCCCCAGACCAACACTAACACCTCACGCACCCAACCACTCCCCACCCCACCCCCTCCCCAACCCCAAGCAGACTCGGGCGTCGTAACCTGCCTCGCGCTCGACGCCTCCTGGATCGTCGTCGGGCTCGCCAGCTCGCGCATACACGTCTTCAGCGCGCGGACGGGTGTGTTGGCGCGCACGCTTGTCGGGCATGAGAGCGGAGTGTGGGGGCTTTGTTTGGTTAGTGCGTTCGGGAGGCCGGGAGTGGGAGAGGGTGTTCGGGAGGGGGAGGGGAGGAGGAGGAGGAGGAGAGGGAAGGGGAGAAGGGAAGAGGATGGGCCGGAGCTGTGGACGTCGCTTCCGCCGTCGTTGAAGATGGCTGTTGGACTGAATTTTGTAGACGGGAATGACGATGAAGAAGAGTCCGATTCCGATTCCGACTATGACTATGACTCTGTAGATGAAGATGAGGATATACTTGATCAATATACAGGTACGCATCACGCTCATCTCCGTTTCCGTTCCCCTCTCCATGATTGCCAATTCTTCGACCCAAGAACACCACCACACGAACACGAGGAACCGAAAATACACACCAGAGCGCCAAACGAACCCTTGTTTCGCGTCTGAAGGCTGGGGCCAGCCGAATGCGCTGGTCGTTAGTGGGGGGTGTGATAAGGTTGTGAGGGTGTGGGATGTTAAATCTGGGTATGTGTTTCTTGTTTTTTATCGGTTTTTTTTGGTGGGGTTTTGCGTGATTCTGGGGCTTTGTGGTTCGTGGTTTCGTGGTTCCGTGATGTCCGTGGTTTCGTGGTTTGTGGTTCCCTGATTGCGTGGATTCGTGATCGCGTCGTTCTCTGATTGTGGTTCCGTGCTGTGCGTGTATTCGTGGTTTGTGGTTCCCTGATTGTGTCGTTCCTTAATTGCGTCGTTCCCTGATTGTGGTTCCGTGCTGTGCGTGGTTCCAGTTACATTCTCGCGCTTCCGCCCTCCCATGCACCTTTCCTCATGTCGTGCAGCTCCTTTATTTCTGACATCATATTGGTTGTGGTTTTGCGTTTCCGTTGCCACGTTGCCGTGCATTCTCGTGCTTTGGCCTTCTCATGCACCATATGCATTTCTATCACTCCTTTCTTGTCATGTCATCAGATTCATATCACACCGCGTCAGCGAACAGCGGCACATGACACGCACAGGCACGGACTCGAATAACATCCCCACACTCTTATTTATCCATCCACCGGCGGGATGGGCCGACTACGCCACACCGGCTCTCGTTCCGGATCTGTTTCTATTCGTGTTTGTTCTTGTTTTCTAGATTCTATCTTTTGTTTTGGTTACCGGCTTGTCGATCGCATTGCGTGAGTGGCGCATGGTACGCGCGCCACGCGCCACGCATCCGATGCGACCTCTGCGGTCTCTTACTTCTTACTTTTTTCGCCGATCCCTCCGCATCACCCACCCATCTCCTACGCGAAACTAACCCTCCCTCTCATAGGCACTGCATATACGCCCTTCACGGACACACATCCACCATCCGGTGCATGCGGATTCTGCATAATCGCCCGCTCGCCGTGACCGGTTCTCGAGACGGCACGCTACGTACATGGGATATCCAGCGCGGGCGCTCAGTCCATGTGCTCTTGGGGCACCAGAGCAGCGTGAGGTGTCTGGATGTGAATGGAGTCAGGGCGGCGAGTGGGAGCTATGATACGACTTGTCGGGTGGGTGCTTTATTTTATCATCTCTGAGTTTTTTGTTCCGCGCGCCATGATGTTTATTGATTGGTTGTGGGTGTTTGTATTTTTTGTTATTTTATTGTAGGTGTGGGATTTGGATACGGGGGAGTGTTTGCATGTGCTGGTGGGGCATTTCCATCAGGTGTTTTCTGTGGCGTTCGATGGAGTGCACATCGCCACTGGAGGATTGGACACGACGATTCGGATATGGGATGCTGGAACTGGGTTAGTGTACACGCTAACGCTAACAACACTGATACTGATAGCAATACTCTTACAGTGTCTGCCAGGCCCTCCTCCAAGGCCACACAGCACTCGTATGCCAGCTCCAGCTCTCGCGCAAACACCAGCTCCTCGCGACGGGCGGGTCGAACGGGAGTGTTATCACATATTCACTTGCGTCGTTCGACGCGCACGATGATAGACCACTATTGATGCCTCCGCTCTTCTCAAGACACGAAACCACGACAGGATATACATATACGCATACGAAGAACTTCCCGCCAACACCAACACCCGCACCCACACCAACCCGCACACTCCCGAAGCCCTACTCGCCACTCTACCGCCTTGCGGCACACACGTCGTCCGTGACATCTCTGCAGTTCGACGGGCGCTTCCTCGTGACGAGCGGGAACGACGGGTGCGTGCATGTGTGGGAGACGTGGACGGGCGCGTATGTGCGCCGGTTGGGCGCAGAGGGGGAGGGGGTGTGGAAGGCGGGGTTTGGTGTTGGTGTTGGAGTGGGGGGAACGGGTGGGGAGGAGGATGCAGGGGAGGATGTGGGGGATGTGTGTGTTGTTGCGGGGAAGAGGGAGGGGAAGACTGTGTTAGATATTTGGGGGTTTGGGGAGTCGTTGGATGTGTAACAGAGGATAGATGGATGGGGTGTTATAGTTATTATGGCCGTAGCTTTGTTGTAGATTTCCACTCCGTTTTTTTTGGAAAGAAGCTGATCATTGATGTAACAAGACAAGAGCATGAGGCTTATTATTCCTTGTTAAATCACCTAAGAAGACTTGATGAGGGACGCTCAAAGTTGGGCGCATTTTTCGTGATGGATTAGGTAACTCCCGGAAATTGAATCTATTATCACGTAAAGATACCACCGTGCCATCCAATAACGGGTAGCATCAGCAAAAGGGGACATACAATATTTGGCCAAATATGGCATGGGATCTGGATCATTTGACCTTATTTTACGTCCCAGGCAATCTTTGGCCATATATTGTAAGTCCCCTTTTGGTGATGGCCTATATCTTAACCTTGATTTTGGTCTTACTATCAATGAACAATGTACCTAGTACGAGACACATGGTTGAGAATGAGTAGCGCCCGCGTGAAAGATATGATCAGGTTATACGGCGAGGTGCGGCGGATCTCCAAATTATGTTATTATCTTATCCACCAGATACGAAACGCTGGACGTCCCTATTGTCGAACGGTGGACAACGAGCCAGACAATAGCTAGATAAAATGTCCTCACCATCAGGCGTTTGCTGTTGTTGTGCTAAGTAATCATTGGCGTACCACCTGATCTATGTCTTGTTTTATTTTTGGAGATCGGCAGCCACCCCAGGCGGGTGACACCCACCCCCCACTCATGAAACAAGATGGAGGCTCTTAAGGGGAAGTGAACGCCAGCGGATGATGATGGTAAATTGAACCCCGTTCTATTCCACCGGGATAGATCTGGGACCAGATTCGGATCATGCAACAATAACATATAGTCCATGCCACGGCATTCTGACTTTCTGACTTACTACTACTTCCTGCTGCTCCCGATACATACCACCGCCTCAAGTTCCACTGCATACTACTCGTCTGAAACTCTTTTACTGTAATCATACGTCCGTCATCGTCTCTTTGATTACTATAGAACAAGAATTGACTCCCTGTATCTACTATCCTATCCAGCGTGCTCACATTCTGCTTGTGACTCAAAGAGACTTGACGTGTCCGAATATTGGTTACAGCTGGGTATGTCGTAGATTTATAATCTCGAAGTCTTTGCTTCAATGATGACTTCTTACGGCTAGAAATCACGACAAATACCCACCTCTTGAGCGTCCATACGATGGTGATTGGCCCGTTTTCATATTCAATGCCAGATTATGGACAGCCCGATCTACCTTCTGAAGCAACGACTAGAGAAAGTGGTGCTCAGAGTTCATCCTCGGATGGGAAAAGGGACTCAAAGACAAGTTGCTGTAATATTCAGTGATCTATCGAGACCACCGTCTCTGATAGAATTGATACTCGTGCGTTGACACTAGCCACTGACAGCTTTCCACGGATTTCATTCCAAAAACATTTCCTTAAAACAAATCTTTGTCGCTTTTCATTCACCGATAAAATACCTATTTTATTTACCGATTTTCCATTCTATCTTCGCTGGTCGTCCTACATAGTTGATGGATGCGGAACAAACCTGCGGGAATGAAATCATTCCAAAGCTTTCGACCTGTAATACCGATTACTACTTACCAAATCCGGACTGTATACATACATTTGAACCTTATTTCCCGCCATTTATATCCGCCACTTCTCTGATCGTCTGCTGGCTTCCCTTTCTCCCTCCTACCCTCACGTTTAGACGTAGCTACTATCTCACTAATCCACAGTGTGATCGCATTTTGTTGTCCGATCTCTCTAAGACAAAGACGGTGACATCTTCCACGACCATGGTCATGGACGCGATACATGAGTACTACATCACTGTCATCACATGATTCTGCCTGAGATACCTTGTTCCTTGATTTCGAGATGTCGGAGACTCGGAGTTTGTTTGTCTACATACATGATACTTATGCATGATGTATGAGGTTCGAGTCAAATTGACGTGCTGCTGTGGAGTCTTTCGGAATGTGCCGGGATGTGTACATAATAATGTGCAATTTTGAACGAGGGCTGCACGCGCTGCACGATTGATCTTCCCAGGGTCATAACTACAGGAAGGCCGTTTTTAACGGTTTTAAGTTATAACAAACGGCATTGCTCCACTTGTGAACAGCGTGGATAGTCGTGAGGAGAGTGAACGCGCCAACAAGGCCATCATCAGGGAAATGCCAGCTTCCGTACAACTTACACCACTTGCGAAGTTTAACGAGGTTGGTAAAGGCAAGGTAAAGGACAGATGATGCTAAATCAAAGTTATTGAAAGCCCGGTTCCATTTGTGTGGAAATGATTTGAGGCCAGAGTGGATTTGTGTACTGACAATACCATTGCAGCCCATGATACTAGTAGTGTAATGGCTCCAGGTAACGTTACTCTCAAGTTGTAATTACGTGCAGATTGGTAGTAAGGAGGGTGAGCAGTGCCGATGGATGACAGTAAATCAAATTCCCGATTCCACTCGTGTGGAATGGATTCGGGGCCAGATGAATTGGATTATGCAACAGACTACAGTGCCATTGCGGTCAATAAAGAAGGTAGTTCGCTCTTCCAGTAACAATTTTGTATTCAGGGAAAATCAAAGTCGGTGAAACTGTCGATTCGGATTGATGGGTTCACAATCAGCCTTTGCTATTCGTACATCGTGAGATCCGCGTGATGTCGTTGCTGATCGACTTGGGGACATAGAGAGGCTAGGACTGGTAGAATAATTTAATAGTATCCCCTCAACTTTCTTGGGAAAGACCACAAGGTCCTGAGACCCAGCTTAGTACCGACTGCGTGGCAGAAGTTTGATAGAGGATATGTATTTACAGTGTCATTTGAGACGAAGAAGGGACATTTTAGGAATAGATGTGACAAATAGAACCGCTGTTGCGGTGATGTATTTAAGAAGAAGACTTAATTCTCTGGGAAGATGTCATCATTGAGTCCTCGTCATGAAACATGCAGCTGTCAATGGGATCCTGATGTTTTTTTTTAATCAATCTACGTGCACGGGCGCTTGGCGTCCATGTTGCATGGTACCACGGACATTGTGCTACAGCTACGAGAGCCACAGAATGCCCCCCCCGTGCATACGCAGAGAATGTGTGGGCCAGCGATTCCTAACGCTGTTTTAGTCCGTGCACCTTCCCTGATAGACCCTGAGGAAGAAGGATGACCGTTGTTAACAGCAGGGTGGTTGTTACGACGAATGCTCGCGGGGCGAGTGAGGTTGGATCCTGATGTTATAATGCGCTATACTGTTGACTAGTGGCCAGCGGCGATTATAATCTGTCTCATAGAAGGACACCGGTCACCCTTCTAGTGATGTACAAAGCAGGTTTGGTATCGAATATATGATTGCTCCATACTACAAAGGATGTAGCATTGCGGTGGTGAAGTAAACATGACCTTTTTATTTTTTTTTTCCTCTTGTCTTTCAGAAATAGCACTGTCCATCTAGATCTAGACTCCCGGCACCTATATTAGAGCTTGAGTAACCTGGGGTACAAGAAGTTGACCCAAAGGGTCCATGCCACATCATGTACTCGGAAATTTCCGATGACTTGACAACTCTCCCACGAAGAAGCAAGTATATGTGTAGGAGGACGAGGATACAAATGCAGTAATGCAGGGTTTTCACTTCCATAGGACCTACAGATAAGTACCAAACTAGTTGACTTTTCACTGCCTCCTTTCAAGTACTTGTTGATCCTCTGGGTAGATCAGGAGGGATCTAAAAACTGAGGTCTATATCTGACCTGGTCTGATCACTTCTGATATTCTTCTGGATCATGAAAGTTTGGCTCGTTCTTGCATACATATTTAGAAACATGATATCAGATCAATATTGCATGATGATTGCGCAATGATTGCACATTGATTACATGTTGAATGCATGTAGCGGTGCAAGCACCAGTCCCTGACTCTGCTTACATAGCAAGTAGATTCTTTTGAAGCATAAACATGGTGCTACAAGGCTATTAATGGGTAATCATTGTATCATTGTTTGCAACCAGTTTAAACCAGTTTTTTTTGGTCCAGTCCTAAGTGGTCTGTCTGACCTAAAAACAAGACAACTGCAACCACTGGTCCAGTCTTTTTCTGGTCCTATGGACTGGACTTTCAAACACTACTTGCTGGACCACCTCCATCACCTGGAGCCCCTGTTATCTACCCAGGCCTGTCAACCCAAATGCACACCAACAATTGGTATGTACAAGATGCCAAGGCCGCCGGCATCATTGTTGCATATGTCTCAGATCAACTTGCTATTGATGCGAATTTAGTAGACTGTATCTGTATTAGAACCAATACAAAGTGATAGTCTCTTAATTCACTTGAGTTCTGGGGCTATGTTACATACTAAAACTTCACACCAATGTAAAGCTGAATAGATTGATAGATTTGATTTTAAAATGTACTCTAAAAGAATCCAAAAGTAGGGTCGAATTCTATGTAACCCAAAGTAAAACAAAGCTTGTAAGCCTAGGCAATCTGCTCCTTGGGGATTCCGAGCTGTGGGCAATATCCTGCTTGCCCAAAATCCCCCCATTTCCTCCTCCTTTTATACTACTTTGCGTGCACACGGACCAGGCATGCAAGCCTTGTGTTATCAAGTGCGTGGGCTTGGTATTCCAGCATCATTGAGCCTGATTGGCCAGAATTGTCGAGAGCGGGTTGATATTATTCCTAATATCAACCTGTACTTCCGTTACATCCCTCCAAATCAGTCCTCTCCATCTTGTCCAGCTTGGGGGTCTTGCGTCTAGGGCGTTGTGGGAGGCAGTGTACACTGTAGTCAGGGTTAACCAGGCTTTGGGTAGCTCAAGGGACGACCAGTGCATATAGGCGCTCGGGTTCTGTATCTACACCGGATATTGTTTAGCCAATCCATGCTGACACAGCCACCTGTCAGGCTTCTCAGCACCTGGCTTGTGACGTCAGTTTTGTTGATTTTGATGGCTTGCTAATGCTGGTTGTGTCCAGCATTATGGGTTCACTGGTGATTTGGGGACCCTTGTTTGAAGGTACGTACCCCCTTGCCTACAGTTTTTGGCACTTTGACTTACAGTTTTCAGTCGGGGTTACTTATTGGTATGTTTTTACATTTACGGCCTGTCTCTTTTATGAGACAGGTGTATCACCTCCCCCACACCTGCAACTGACTGTCCACAGTCAGATCGACCTTCTGAAGTGCCTGGGCCATCCTTCGACCGGTCTTGACTCTCGATCTATTTCAAAAAAATCTTTTTCTTTGTTGAAAAACATTTTCTTTCCCTCCGCCACACTGCAACCTTGATTGCATCCAAAACACTTAAATTCGTTCAAATTCGACTTCCTTTGCCCCACTACAATGTCTCCCAGCACTCCAGCCTTCTGCAAGACCCCCACCACTCCTTGTGCACCCGCCACAGCTCGTTCCAACCCCCCTGACCACTTTACGTTGCTCAGTCAATCGGTCAAACGTAACTTGGGCAATGTGATTAATGCGGTCCTGCACTACCCTGGTTTTGCAAACGCCCTCATTGGTTGCCTTGGCACTGCTCAAGCTCTTCCTTTTGGAGGTGCCGACCGTGCTCACTACCTTGGGACTTTGAACCTGGTATGCCCCTTCCTTCTATCCGATTCCCTCCTTTCTTCTGACTTCTTTCCTAGGTTTTCTCTGACCAGGCTGACTTCCCGTGCATTGCCAAGCAAGCTGGCCTGTATGATGCCCTATCCACTACCCTCAAAATCCTCAATTGCAAAGCCGCTGAGAACTCCGCAGCTGTCAAGTCTTTCTTTGTTTTTGCAGATGCGATGATCCAACTCAAAGATAACCATTGCAAAGCTCAGCGCCAGCATGACCTTGAGGAGGTGAGCCCCTTCTTTTCTCCTGCCTTTTTACTCTCTCAAACTTTTTGCTGTACCCATCAGCACAAGCATCATCAACACAAAGACCCTTACATCAAAATGATTAGTGCGTCAGTTGCTCTCCCCACAAAACGCAAAGCTAACATGAGTCGCTAGCTGCCAAACTCAATCTCTTGTCTCACAGCATTGACACACTTTTGTCCTCTTTTGTGCTGCTCCAGGCCGACCCTGAAGATAAGCCCAAGCCCAAGAAAATTAAGGTTTATCCCTCCTTGGATATGTCCCCCTTTCTTTTTCTTTTTCTTCAGCTCTGGCTGACGTCCATACTTAGCTATGCGCAAGCCCGACAACCAGGCCATCTTTAGCTTCATTAGCCAAAGTCGACGTAGCCCTTTACACCATTGCTTTGGCCGACGATGAGACCGTTCCTTTAGCCAAGGCTAAGAAGCATTGCGAGGACCTCAACATTGCCGCTTATCAACATCTTTATCAGCTGGACCTTGCTAAGTTGAGAATATCAGCCTTGAAGATGATAGTAGATGGGTGGACCACAGAGGTGCAGGGGAATGATGAGAAGGCTAAGTTATTCCATAAAGCTTTCTTTTATGACCTGCTAAGGGACACGGGGGTGCCACACAACTTTGTGTACTCAGAACCAGCCTTCCAGTGGATGCCTATCTCAGACAAGGAGATTCGCAAAGCAATAGCAAAGCTGCATCCGCACAAGGCTCTAGGCATCAACGGAGTCTCTAATGTGGTACTGATGAAGATGAGACACACATCGGTCCCCTACCTAGGCCCAATCTTCAGAGCCACCTTCATGCAGGAGGCCTATCTGAAGTGCTGGAAAGTATTCAAAACAGTGGTGATCCATAAGCCAGGACAAGATGACTATGGTGAGCCTGGCTCTTACAGGCCTATTGCGCTGTTAGACACAATTGCAAAAGTATTGTCATCATGCATGAAAGCCAGACTTGCCTTTCATGCTGAGAAGAAGAACCTACTGCACAAACATCAGTATGGCAACAGGCCTGGAAAAACAAGGATGGACTTACTCCATGTCTTCATATCCTTATGTGAAAAATGCATGGTGTAGGGGTAAGGAGGTGGTGGTGGTGTTCCTGGATGTGAAGGAGGCTTACCCCAACACAGTGCCAGGGATGCTATTGCATGACATGAGGTGGAAGGGGGTCCCTAATGAGGTGGTGGGTTGGTTTGGGAGGAAACCCAAGGGGAGGAGAACCATAATCACATTTGATGATTATGAGTCACAAGCCATAGAGGTGAGCAGCAGACTAGACCAGGGTCACAACACCTCTGGCCTGTGTTACAATTTTTATAACTCAGACCAGATAGATGGAGTCAAGAAGTCAGAAGGGGAACTTGTGACTTCCTTTGCAGACAATGCAGTAGTAGCGGTGGAGGGTGACACAATGGAGGCGGCGGTGAGGGTGGTCACGGAGATGATGGAGAGAGAGAACAGCCCAGGGAAATGGGCAGACATGCACTTCTCCATCTATGAAGTAAGAAAGTTTGTGGGAATGAAATTTTCCAGAAGACAAGTCTGCAACCCAAACACTGGTAAATGTGTTGCAGCGCTGCATCCAAGCATCACAATAGCAGGGACAGAGATAAAGATTGAGTCTGCACACAAATTCCTGGGAGTCATATTGGACCAGGAATTATGCTTTCAGGATCATGCAGTGTGTGCGCATGGCAAAGGAGCGGCAGTGGTGGCGTAAACATGACAGCTGGTGAAGACAATGGAGGGAGTAGACAGGGCTTTGATGTGCTAACTTTATGAGGCAGTGACTGTACCATGCATGCTCTATGCAGCAGATGTCTGGTGCCAACCAGATGTGAAGTTGGCAGATAGAAAGGTGGTGAAGAGAAGCACAGGCTTTATGAAGAAGTTGGAACATGGGCAGCAGTTGCCAGGATTACAGACTACAGGCGCATTTAGGTCAATGCCCAACAATTTGGTGGATGCACATGCAGGACTCATGCCTATAGATGTGAGGATAGAGAAAATCTGTATGGAGGCTGTGGCACAGATTGCTACTCTGCCAGAGACACACCTCCTAGCCAAGCTGACAAGATGCGCAGGAGATTTGTGAAACGACATTGGGCTCCCCTGCATTTTGTCATGAGGGCACTGGCTGAGGATCCCAGGGAGATAGAGACAAGACTTGTGATTTGAAAACCACTAGGCTGGACATGTCCAGTCAAGGTGACAATTGATGGGTCCCAGGAAGCTGCTCTGAAGAGGGAATGGAATAACAAGGCAGATATCAAAGTGTACTCCAACAGTTCAGGGCATGACAGCATGATTGGGGCAGCCACGGTTCTCTATCAAGGATTCAGACTGCCAAGAGTGCTGAAGAAATGCATGGGACCAATGTCAAAGCATACAGTGTTTGAAGGGGAGTGCATAGGGCAGGTACTTGGATTTGAGTTGCTGAGGAGAGAGGTGAGGGATGGAAGAAAGGTTTGGACAGCCACTCTTGGGTTGGACAATCAGGCAGGCCTACTCACATTACAAGCAGCTGGACCGGGCACTGGAAGGCACCTAATTGACAGGGCTCTGGAGAAGATTGAGTCTGTCAGTAGGTTGGACAAGAGATTGATGCTGGAGGTGGTCTGGACACTTGGACACATGGGCATACTGGGGAATGAACAGGCAGACTTGGAAGCCAAGAAAGTGGCAGAGGGAGGTGTACAGAACTAGAGGGATTATGGTACCTCAAACAAGAGATTCCAACAGCAAAGGCAGCTGCAATCATGTAGCACAAAAGGAGTTGGAGATCAGTAATCAAAGGCAGGCTGCAACATTCCCCAAGATTCACTAAGGCAAGGAAGGTTGACCTGGACTTTCCTAAGATGAAGAACATCCTCTCAGCCCTAGTGATGCTACACAGGAAACAAGCCACCCTATTGGTTCAGCTCTGCACTGTCCACTGTGCGCTTAACAGCTATCTACACAGAATTGGCAAGGCAGAGCACCCGAATTGCAAGGCATGTGGTCATGCAGTTGAGATGGTCGAGCACTTCCTGCTACAGTGCCCAGCATACATGGAGCAGAGATGGGAGATATCAAACATTATCAGGCCTGGACCCAAGGCACTGGGCACACTGGGTTCACAGAGGCCATTGGTGAGGTTGACATGAGGCATGAGGAGAGGGCATAGCCTATAGAGGAAGTGCAAACACAGTAACACAGGGAGGGGAATTTGTCCCAACAATGATTGGCTCACTCTTTTTCTCTTTTTCTTTCTTTTTCTGCAAGTCTGTTCCAATTAATCTGATAATAGCAAAGCCTACAACTGGCATAATATGGTACCTAAGCCCAACTCTGAGCTCAAATTAATTTGCATAGACGGTAATAGTATAGAGAATGGACCAAGAGTGTACTTTGAAGTTTGTGATATCAATGACAGTAAAATGTAATAATGTGGAGTTTTCTTACCTATGCCTATATCCTGACCATACCCATTGCTATCCATCCTATATAGGTCTAAGGCAGCTTTGATCTTGTCTGCAGTGACAGCTAAGGCAGCATCATCATCATCATCAGAGCCATAGTTGAACACATCAATAAAGGTAGGCTCAGCCTCTTGGTTCAAGGCAGACATGGCATCTCAGGGCCCAGGGGCAGTGTCTGAAATGGAGACTGAAGTGACCTTCAATGGCGGTTGTGATGAGGGCCACAGCACCAGAGGCTTGTGGACTGAAAACAGTGATTAGTGTGAGAAAATACTAACTATAGAGTTAGAATTACGCATTGAGAGTGGGTCTGGGAGCAAAACTGCTAAAAACCTCCAATTAGAAAGAATCATCTATGGGCTGATAGTATTGTAGAACATACATATAGAAGCATGTTCCACAACTGTGCGGTAAGTTTCAAGATTGCTGGGGCAAGGAGAATGCACAAAACCAGCCTCTATCCATTGGAGTGTGAGTGAAACATGCTATCCTATGAATGGTACTTACTGCTGGCGCTCCAAGTAATACTGTCAGGGGACTACCCATTTTGTGCATTTCTCC
>JAGGAS010009527.1:0-13758 GCA_017657355.1 Termitomyces sp. K1Ac | reverse complement strand
AAGAAATATACTTTTGAGCAGAATTGACAAAGAAAGAAGAAGCAGATTCCCACATTGAAGAAATCATCTTCGGGGCCGAAGACAAGACTCGGTCGGATGATAGTTGCGTCTGGGCAGATGTCCAAGATAGAATTTTCAGCCAGACCCTTCGTTTTCGCGTACATTATTTCGCTTTGCGGATCAGCACCTATGGCGCTGAAATGAATGAGCTTTGCGCCAACTTGCTTGGCAGCGCGTGCTACGTTCTCAGCTCCTCTAAACTGAATCTCCTCGAAGGTTTTAGGAGAGCCATTGAGCACACCGACAAGGGAGACAACGACGTTCGCATCACGAAAAGCGAGAGGCAGGGTTGCTGGCTTCGTGACGTCTAGAGGCACTGGCGGTAATAGTCGATCCTTGGGAATAGTATTTTTCAGGGTATTGTGGACTTTGTCAGGATGTCGTGAAGAGATCTGAATCTGAGGAATGTCGCGACCGGAAGAAGACGCAGCAAGAGTCCGGACGATGCTCTTGCCTTACGGAAACCGTTCAGCGGACGAGAGGATGAAATATAAACGACTTGCCTAGGAACCCTGCCCCGCACACGACAATTTTATGAGGCATAGTGAGTACTACATGACGACCCCCTTAGTGTGTATATAAAAGAAGTGTGGCTAAAAATAGCACAAGATGACGTCTCGATTAAAACCCTGAGATACTTAGATCATACACCACACTTGCATCACACTAGGGACTAGCAGGGAAAGGCACAAAGCTGTCTGCGTCACCGACCACCACAGCCCCATCATCTTGGCTCTTTTTCTTTTTCGGTTTCTTCCGCACAGGCTCTGGCGCAGCAACTCCCTGTTCCGCATTCGAAGCGTCAGGCTGGACGAGGGGCTGAGGAGTTGGAACACGAATTTCGGGAACTGGCCCAGAAAAGTCTTTTCCTGTCATACGAGACAATGTTACGATATCTATAAGATAACCGTCATTCAAACATCTGCACAAGTAGATTATTGTATGTCACTGACCAACTGGTCTCTTATTATTGAGACAATGATCGATACGAGCAGGATTCTTCTTGTCTTCCGCTTTGAACTTGTTTTTACAAGACTTGCGATCTCGGCCAGGGAGAACATATGCAATGAGCTCATAGTTTTCGCCGTATTGGGCAAGAGCCTAGAAGATGATATCTCAGCGAAAAAATAGATACGGCAGGCCTGAAAGCGTACGTCGAAAAAGAGCTCCGTCTCCTCTGCACTCCAGCGAGAGCCACGATACCTTTTCCCATACGAACCGGAGTTGACAAACTTGGTATGGTCAGACTCAACCACATGGGTGTAGTTTGTCGTATCTTCCGCCTCAATACGATCCACTACGAGGGACTCCTCGTCAATGACAGTCTCCCCATTAGGTCCGATGCGGACTTGGACGTTGAAGCGGCTGGTAGCTAGATCTTGTGTGTAATCAAACTCGTTGCCGGTCTCAGTCTCATCACTTGTAGCAGGAGCGTTCAAAGCGACTGAACGATCCTGTGAGTGGTCTGTCTCAGTCTCCTCTGGGGGTTTGTCGGCAGGAGCACTTTGAGCAGCCTCAAGTGCCTCAGCTTCTTCTTCCCGACCGTATTTCTTGAGTTCCATCAAGGCCTTCATACGTGCCCTCTTCTCTCGATTCTGAATCTTCCATGCAGCATGGTTGGAGAGAATTTCAGCAGCTTTGCTACTAACGCGCCCTTGTCCAGTGTCACTACAAAGGGAAGCCATAGTGACCACTGTCGGATCGATTTCTTCACCAGGATCGGCGTTGGGATCGAAAGGAGGAAGTGACGGGCCACGAGATCTTCTAAGCCGAGGTGTACTTGATCCACGCCGGTTCCTTTTTGTTGGTTTTGCGGTGTCATCGTCGGTATTTTCTGCATCAGAATTCGAAGCTTTTCTCTTTCCTTTTGCTGGTGTTTTTCGGGAGGTACTAGATTTTCTTTTCGACTGTGAGACAGGAATGGAATGTTCAACAGTTTGTTCGCCTTCCAAAGCAGAGGTCATATCAGATGTCGTATTCGTAGAATTCTTGTTTGATTGGGATTGTACAAATGATTCCGCATTTGTAAAGGAGTTAGAGTGAGTTGATTGTGGCCCAGCAAATGAAGAATTTTGATTTTGATTGTGAACAAAAGACGTCGAGGCGAGTGGAGACGATACGAGGGGAGAACTTGTAATGACTGGGATAGGCGTCACGCGGCTTACAAGTGTAGGAGGTGCAGGAGTACTGCGCCGCGACAAAACGGGAGGAGGCGCAAGAGGCAACCGAGCAGCAGGAACCGAAGTTGTAGAGGGAACGACATTGGGTGGCGATGTGGAAGTTACGGCTGGGTCGGTTGATAGTGTTTCCGAAGATGCGGGCAAAGAGGCAGGGAACGAAGAGCTGGGAACATGCTGGACATCAGTGGGACTATCAGCAAAAGCAGAGGAAGTCTGGCTGATTTCAGGACGCGTCCGAGACTTGACTGGCCTGAAAATCGCCCCTCCTTTTTCTGTAACACAAAATAAGATTTTGGTCCAAGAATCACAGAACTAATACCTACGGACTCGACTAGTCATTCGCGGCCGAAACACAAAAAAGTTCTATCTCTCCAAAGTTTTTCAAAAAGGCAAAGTTGGTAATCGCCGAGATCCGATTTTTCAATTTGTCACCGTGACGGAGGTTGTTGGCAACATGGTCAAGCAAACCCGTCATGAACAAAACCGCCAACACACCTATCGCTTTGCCCTTTGGTTCAAGACCTGGCTGGGAGCTTGAGGAAGAAGACGATATCGATAAAAAGGGCCTGGGCAAGCGAAGTGTCTCGGAAAGGTGGGCAACGTGGTCTCGCGCATTTTGAACGTTGAACGGTGTATTCAAATCTCGTCTCAGCTGTGTACTTATCCAGGCTCTGAGGCAATGTGTGTTCCTTCATGTTTCCATAACGTTGTTCATTCATCTCCTTTGAAGCACGAGATAAATGGCTTTACTCGACATTCCCTCGTTTCTCTTCAAAAGTTCGTGGAGGAAAAGCGACAGAACCAGTGCCACCCCCACACACCATTCAAACGCGAGGGAAATGTGATCTCGAGATCGGACCCCATATATTTCCGGATACGATCTTCTATGAAGTTCACTATCTTCCTTCGCAGCCATCCTCGATTGTGGGGCTCACGTATCAGCATCCAACCACAGGATCATGGCAAACAAAGACCTCCTACCCGACTGTGAACCAATCAAGTACTGTTCCTGCAAATACTGCAAAATCACTCGAATCAGGTAAAACACTGGCCCCTATCGCACCGAACTTGACTTCAGTTGCTACAATAACCCCGGCTTTAATTCACCAAGTAAACTCTGCTGCATCGTCAAATCCGACGCTCGCGAATCTACTCCAGCTTGCTGCTGCTGGTCTAGCGACTTCTGATCAACTCAAAACTCTCGGCCTTCTCATCCAATCGCTAGCAACTTCTGAGAGCACTCAGCCTGTTCCACCGTCTTTGGCTGCAACCCCGGCACTTCCCCCATTGCCAACTGCGGTTTCCGCTCCCGCGATAACACCCACAATTGCTCCTTTAAAGGATTTTGATCTGGTTATAGAGTTCCGCGAGAATCCAAACGAACGTTGGGTATTTCCCCGCGGTTTAATAACGTGTGAGAGGACCACAAATTTGCCTGCAGTGACTGCATTGTCCCGAACTGTCATTAAAGCTTGTCTCCCGTTTACACAACCGGTTGCATCAGAGACTGTTCCTCCACCAGGACAAGCACCTTCAGCTAGTCGGACAGTAGAGGAGGTCGCCACATTCATCCTCGAGAGGACACCGTTGGCTGTATGGGATACCATATCGCGCTGGGCTGGGACCCAAGAAAAAATGCAAGAGAACAAGATAAAGCTTGATGCAATGGTAGTTTCATCCCCTTTAACCTTTAATGTCCGACTTTGCTGACAGTTTCGCAGAAACCCATTGAACATACATATTTGGGCTATCGATTATCCGAAGGACCCTTATTGAGTCAGCTTCAGACCGTGAGTACCTCCCGTACGATGACCTTCTTACTTTCAGCTTAATATATACCCAGGCATCTGCTCCTACATATACCATGAAAAGCCTCAGAGCGGCTGCTACGGCTGCTACTAGAGCAAAGCGTAAAGCTACCAATAAATCAAAAGTCGCTCCACAACAAATTCATCAGAATCCGCAAGATACTCACTTTGTTGAAAAACCGCCCCCGACGAAACGTAAACGCGCTTCTCACCAATTCGAACGCCCCCCTGCTCCACCTATACAGTGTGTAACGTGCAAAATTCAAGATGTGCCTCTGATCTTAGGTGGTCGTGAGTAGTTTGTTTCATTTGTAAGATTCGGTGTGCTAGATCTTCTAGGTTTCTGCCGCCCATGTGTCGAGGCTGGCCATGCAACTACTACTACACAACCTGTTCAGCCTTATAGATTCTCATCCTATGTTCCACCCTCAACGCCTCCTATACCCCCACCGACGACCTCAACCACATCGTCAGTAGTCCTTGATACCCCAAATACAAAATGAACTACAGTGTACATATCATATATTAGCGAGAAATAACATTTAACAACAATTAAAAGATCATGTATGTATGTATGCAAAGAGAGAGAGAGAGAGAGAGAGAGATCAAGTAAATATTCGGACAGACCATCCCGCCCACCAGACTAACACTCCCAGCTCGAGGAAGACAACGATGAATTCAATCGCAACGCCCCACCATTGTATGAGAATACTTAGCCAAAAAAATGGTAGTGCAGTCCATCGAATGCTTTCGTACGGAATCATTGGCAATTTATAAAGAGCAGTCGAGGAAAGGGCGGCTCGGACTTGAAGGATCGCAACAGCTACCGATGTGAAAAGAAAGACGGCAAGCCCGAGCCAGTGGCGAGGCGAACGAATCGGCATCCGTGTAACTGGGTATCTCTTGGATTCACCTGTGAACTCGTTCCGGTAAAGGGGTATGATAAGAAAGTCACGGATGTCTTCGCCAATCGTTTTTCCATAAGTTCTCCAAAAGGGAGTGACAGTGTCGAGTATGAAGGTTAGAGTATCCATGCCAAATTCCCAGAACTGCTGGTATTGGTCTTTGTAGCTCTCCTCCAATACTGCAATGCGGGAAAGCTGAAAAGATAGATTGTAAGGATTTCAACATTAAGAGTGTCGACTTACTTCAGGATAAACAACTGATGTCCGAGCCAGCGTTTTATTGTACTCAGCCTTCACTGTATCATGCATGGTCTGCACAGCCTTCAAGGCCTCGCCCACCTCGAGCGCTCGTTCCGCTATCTTTTGGCTGTGCAATTTCAAAGCTTCCAAAGAATGCATAAGAGATGATATTGGCTCATCAAGGACACTTTTCGTCGGAGGTAGCTGATTCTGAGTACGAGACAAGAATGCTCGAAAGACCTCTCTCTGACGTACAAGCCGATGTTGAATGTCGTCCACAGCTCTCCACCCTTGGAATCGCCTGGTTGCTCTTGCGACAGCCGCAGGGTCATGACCGAATGCATCAATGAGCTCTCGAGGAAGGCTAACGTGTGCAATGCCCAGAGAAGCAATAACATTTGATTGGACCGCATCATACTCCCGTATGCCTCCAGAAACTCGATTCAAAAGCTGCCGTATTCGATGGTTGGTGGCAGTTGTTTGTTCGAGCAGCCTTGGAAACCTCAATGAAAGGTAAGTTGAGATTGACTTAACGATAACTTACCGCACTTTGGCCTCGTATGCCTTCTGCTCATCAGCCTCTTGTTGGTGCTGGACTTCACTTGATTTCGATGCTACATCACCCGAAGGAAGAGAGACGCGCACTCTACGACGACCAAAGGTTGCAAAACGTGAGCGGACAGAAGGGCGAACGGTTTGTGATTTGAGAACATCTGTATCGGACGGTGACGGAACACTGAGTTGCAAGGGAGTTCCTGCTCCGCGAGAAACTTTCTCTTCCGATTCATCGCTCGCGGAGATTATCTTAATCTTCATACCAGGGCTTGTCACAGGAGACATCTTGTTTCTCAATCCTCCATGGTCAGATTCTTCCAAGCGCAAGTGCTCCGATGATCGGCTCTTCGGAAATTCCAAAAAAAATGGCATTAGCTGAGAAGGGCCGTCCTGTGGCTGCCCACGACCACTGCTGGGCGAAGCAGGAACATTCGACGATGATCCAATGGGAAGGCTACTGAAAGAAGACTCGTGACTTCGGCGAGTGTCTACCTCCAGTGAAGTGCGAGCGGAACTGACACGAGGACGTTCGAGCCCGTCTTCGGAGGATGATTTTCTGGAAAGAGAAGGACCAAGTATATGATTGGTACGGGAAGTAACGGAGACGAACTGAGAATCAGTTATTGGAGATGACGCTGAGGACTTATGAGAGCCTTCTTGAAGAGGTGAATCTTCGGGAATTGTTGCTATTGAATCGTGGCGATTTCTCATGCGTAGATATTCTTCCACAATAAGAGCGGAAATGTGCCAAGGGGGGCGATCTATCGATCTAGTATCCCCTTTTTCCAGATGCTTAAGCCAAGTGAATGGTTCAGCCTTCTCTAAAGCATTTCGCGCACTCGCATCTTGTTGTCCGTACCAACGCGCTACCTTTGCGATATTTGGAGATTCACCCGTTGACAAAATCTTAAAAGTCAGGCTATAACGTCGTGCCAGCTGATCTTGTGTCATTTTGGCCTTTTTTATCGTCTGCGGTGAAGCAATGCTTTTTAAACGGCCAAGTTTGTCTGAGTAAGACTCAGATGGCGAAAGACACAGATAACTATAATATTTACCTGCGTATGCAGTTTCCTGTTGCTCCCTTACAACTACTGATGGTGGAAGAATCTCTTTTCCTTTGCGTTTGTTGCCAGTCAACTTCCATTTACTTTCAGGCTTGTCGTCAGAACCACTCCAATCTAGAGTCAAACCGTTGTCAAGGGATGCCGGGACTGGATGTGAGATAGCTGTTCCCGTGGACGGACTGAAGTCCACATCAGAGGACGAGCTTTCTTTACGACTGTTCAGCGAAACTGGAGACATATGTTGCATCGTCGAAGAAGTTGCTCGCTGTGATTTGGATAAGTTTGAATCTGATCTCGGAGGAGTTGCTTGATTAGACAGACGAGCTTCTCGTCGAGCTTTGAGCTTAAGAGCCCTTTGAACATCTTGCAATATTTTGGGATCTGGGCTAGGCCGTAAGCAACTTATATTTGAAGGTTCTTCCGTAGATTACCTTCATGAGCTGCTTACTATTAGTATCGTTTCGTGTTGATTAGTATAGAAAGGACGTACAAAGGTCATACTCATCCGAAAATGCATTATGCTCAACATTGTCGTTGTCCATCGTTTCCGATTCACGTTCCAAATGAGAGCCGGTGGTGCGAGGAGGGGTGAAAAATACATTCGCAAATTGTCTACGGTTTGGTGGAGAGTCTTGGAAAACATCTGAGGGTGTTCCCACCGACCCCACACGTCGAGAAGCAGATGTGGTGTGAGGACTCAGAGGAGAATTCCGACGAGCTGGTGACGTCTTGGTGCCTAGTGGAAGTGCCCGTGGTGGTACTGCACCAATAGGACGACGGATATGCAAAGGAGGACTCGTCTCTTCGATAGGGAAGTGGATACGAGACCTCCTGGGTTCGGAGTCAATTTGGCTGCTAGAACTGCCTACGGAGTCTTGGCTGGGCATATTTGTACAAGGCTTCTTAAAGCTAGAGATATTCCGAGACTCTACTTTGCACTCGACATATGATGTTACTCTGAAGAAACCGAAAACGTTGCCACAGAGGAAGACGGGCTTGAAGAGACGGGTGTGAATACAAGCTTCGAGCCTTGCCGCCTTCCACATGCCGAGTCGGAGTTACGGATAAACTTCCTCCTCCTTATCAATGACAATAAAAGTATAATCAAGTTGAAGCTCATTCTTTGAATATCGAAACGATATGTTGAAGAGAAATAGTGTCTACAAGTACGGTTTGCCTTTTGCCTCAGGGTCATACCCAAGGATTGCGATAGTTGCAATATGTTGTAGTTTTTTGCTCCAAGACTCGAAATCCTTGGGACTACCTTCACCGTCAGGACAGGAAGTTGAGTCTTTGTCAGCACTTGATGTCGAGGACTCCTTCGATATTTTGAATGGGTTGAAACGCGATAAGAAAGCGGACTTCTTGGCTGACAGAGGCAGCGTGTCGGTGATGCTGTTAGAATCGCAGGCAATCGAAACATGATTAGCAACATGATTGCGAGAGGCTGGGACGGGGGAGTGCGATACACCTAATGAATACAGTTGTTAACCTTGAGATCCCTTTCAATCATACAAACAAGATTCTGTACCGTATTGCGAGGAATTTCCGGATAGCACTATCCTTGGCGTGTAGGTGAAATTCTGGCGGGCGCGAGCTCGATTTATTAACAAGTCTCGATCGTACAATCTACATTCCGCCGAAGGATGCGCTTGAGTTTCACATGAACAAGATGCTGACGTTTCTGCCATTCGCTGCCTGAAAAGCTTTTGTGCGGCGAGTGCACGCTTGACTTCTCGATGAATCTGCTGCTCTAGAAAAACGTAAAGCTTGGATAGATATAATCAATGAATATCGTACCTCTCTGAAGACGCTCGCCATTTGAGAATCTATCATCCCAGGCGATAAGATGTTCTGAATCAGGATATGCTTCAGCGTTATAGCCCTGAGAACATTCCTCCCAGGCTTGTTCTGAACCATCATACTGCTGGGGTGCGATCAACTTCTTCATGGCTTTCTTTCTTCGACAAAGAACGTCAAGAGGTGTAGCAATGAGAGTGGTTAGGTAAGTCTAGAGGAAGCCGGTGATAAAGGGTTATATAGAATCCGGATAGATAGTTGGCCATGATAACTTGCATTGTCGAGAACAGTGACTGTCTTTGTTCTAATGAAATGAAGGACAAAGCAAGTGGTTTGGCCAATAGGCATACAGGTAATACAGATGATCACTCTTAGCCATGGGGTCTAGATGGAATCCCCAACGGGGCACAACTGTAAGTATTCACAATCAAGACAGCGTTTGAGGATATCAGCATTAACCAGTGTATTAGACCTCTAAACGACAAGATGAGTTGCACTTGCGACAAGCGAGCCTAGGTCAGAAAAAGTACGAGTAATGATCTCAATTGAACCTCGGCAATTTTCGGCCAGTGAATCGTTTCTTGTGAATGAGGACCCGGGCAAACATGAAAGCCGTTAGACCAGACAGAGTGTACCTGAGTGTAGTTTAGTCATTATGCAGGAATATGGACACTGAGCAAACTTATACCAGGTAATGACGTAAGAGAGATGAGCATTTCGCAGATCTATGGTAGGCGCACGACCAATCGGTATTCCCTTCGAAAGTCTAGTGCCTGCTTCACCGGCGTGTCCCTCTTTAGAGACGTAAGATCATGAGTTAGAAACGAGGGACGAAGGTACCAAATATCTGCTCGACAAAGACAGGTTGCACACTAGCGTTGTCGCCGCCTGCATATTCTGCCATGGCTTCGACATCGGTCCAGTACCATTTGCCCTCATCGGGGTTATTGTCTGGCGTAAAACTGTTTCGTGGTTGTGATGTCCGAAGCATGCCTATAATCTCGACTTCGCCAGTTTCATTTTGTAGATTGGAAGCGAAGTCGTTAGACACGAAACCGCGATCTACCAGGACAGTAGAACCGTTTTCTCTAACTAGCGGAGTAACGACATGAACGCCGTGAACCCCTTCCCGAACCCGTGGAGCGAGAAGTAAGGTATGAGCATGATCCCATCTTCCTTTGAGCGAGACTTTTCGGTACACAAATTCTGGAATGGCAGAGAGGCTCAAAAGGGGGTACTTCAAAAAAATTATATGCGTTCGAATCAAAACTAACATACTTGATTCTCGAGGGCAAGGATAGTGGCTGTAGCTGCAATTTTTCTTCCAGTTCATCAATGAGATTGACCTTCCACTTCAGGCGTTGAAGTTGCCATGTACCCAAGGCGAATGTGAATACTGGGATGAAACCAATAAGCAACATAGTTGGAGAGATCAATGGTTCCCGCCTGGGTTTATATATTGTTGGGACGTCCGATTTATGAGAGGCAAAAAAAAGCGACCGGCAACGTGAGCCATAACGAGGGATAAGGCGAAGTTGGTGTAAAGTCCCAGTGAACGGCCGTAGTCTCGACCGGAAGGAGAACATTGAAAAGACTCGAGTTGTGCCTTTTCACACGCGTGATATCGCGTACGTAGTCATCCTCCGATTCAGTGACAACTACTGATCTGATTCTAAACAGCCACCAACGTGCCACCAACCTTCAATAGCCAGCATGTGCGTATGCACCTCGTCATCTTTTCAATAATCATTGAATACCTATAGGGTGGGAACGCGACAGCGCCCGGGGGCTTTTGACGTCGACGATGAGGTTCATTACCCCACTCGACCCGTTGACAAGGACAGGGCTGAACATGAACTTCTCGTCAACATCAAAAAGGCAACGAGCCCAGAGGAAACGGCACCCAAACAGAAACATGTCCGAAGTACGATCTTCATACTAATCATTTTCTCGTTCTGAACGTTGGTTCCAAGAGTGTATTGTCTTTACCTGGGATTATCACTCATCAATATCGTTCTGGAGTGGCCTCCGAGTCCAACCCATTCTGGCGGATGAAGTTCAAACTTTCAAAGCTCTTATCACAGTTCACAAGGTTCTGCAGGAGGGACACCCAGTCGTAAGCAGGATTCAAGCACTCATGTCACTCCTCATTCATATGTCAACACCAGGTCATCAAGGAAGCGCATGGACAGACAGCTTGGCTCGAAACTTGCGCGCGAACTGTGGGCTCTGATAATTCAAAAGGTGTGTGCTGTGTGTCGATAATAATAATAGGTCTCTATTTATGTTTCAATTGAGGTTACGGTCCCTTGATCAAAACATACGTGCAATTCATTCTGCAGAAACTTCGCTTTCATCGCGTCCGCCCAGAATTCAACGGACTCTTTGAATATGAGGAGTATGTCACGTTGAAGGGAATCGACGACCCCAATGAAGGGTACAGATGCTCTGTCTCTCCAAATATCTGCCCTCTAACGTAATCTAGATACGAAACGATAACTGATCTCATGGCGCTACAAGATCAGATTGAAGCCTTTCAGAAGCTGGTCTTTTCCCATTTCAGACATTCTCCCAACAATGAGTGCCGTATTTCATCCCTAGTTCCTCTCGTTAAGGAAAGCTGGGGGATCTATCGGTTCATTACCAGCATGCTAAGAGCAATGTATAGACGTAAGCGATTTGCCAACCTCGTTCTTTGCTACTTCTGTTTTCTATATCTGATTGGGATTCAATAGGAACGAACGACACGGATGTTTTGGAGCCGTTGAAACAGCGATATGCCTCTCAGCATCACAATCTCCGCAGATTCTACTACGAATGCTCGAACTTGAAGTACCTTACTGGGCTTATAAACGTGCCGAAACTGGCGGCGGTCGGTGCATATTACTACTACTATCAACCAAAGTTGAATGTCGTGTTCTATTAGGATCCTCCAAGTTTGCTCGATTCTGGAGATGCTCCCGACCTTCCTGCTCGACCTAAAACCGCTGTAAAATCACCTTCCACTCCACCGTCGGCTCCGACACCTACAGCCGCTGAAATCGACGAACAAGCCCGTATGCTCAAAGAGTATGAAGAACAGCAGGCGAAACTGGTGGCAGCGAGGCAAGAAGAGGAAAGTCGTCGTGTCGAGCTGGAACAACAGCAACAACGAGAATTCGAGCAAAGACAATTACAGCAGGCCGAAGCCCAACGTCGGGCTCAGGAGGAACTAATGCAACAACAGATTCTATACAACAACCAAACCCAGGCAGCTCAGCGTGTCAATGAACTCGAGAGAGAATTACTTGCCATGAGGGGACAATACGAACGAGACCAGATTTTCCTCGAGCAGTATGATCAAGTACGTTGTCTATTCTCACTTCGCTTGATAATCTTGTGACTTCTCGCAATGCAGCGGGTGAAAGCTCTAGAAGCTGAGCTTGCAAACGTCGGCGCCAATATCAACTCACAAATGTTGTCGAAAGATGAACTCATTAAACAACTCCAAGACCAAGTGGCGTTGTGGCGCAATAAGTACGAAGCTCTGGCGAAGTTATATAGTCAGCTTCGTACCGAACATCTCGACATGCTCTCCAAGTTCAAGGCGATGCAACTAAAGGCCAATTCTGCCCAGGAAGCCGTAGATCGCATGGAACGCATGGAGCGGGATCTTAAAGCAAAAAACTTGGAACTTGCAGATATGCTTCGTGAACGTGATCGAGCCCGCTTTGATATCGATAGGCAAAAATCGTCGCACAAAGAGGAGATCGATCGACTGCGCCGCGACTTGAACTTCGCTAATGAGCGTGCCGAGGACTCTTCTCGTTCAAAGAACTCCGAGGTTTCCAGTATAATGAGTAAATACAACAGGCAACTATCAGAGCTTGAGGACACATTGCGCGTACGTATATTGTTATGTATGACATCTGGTGGTACTGAACAATAATTTTCTACTCAGTCGAAGCAATTCCATATTGATGACCTTCTTTCCAAACTTGATAATGCTGCTGGTGATCTCGAGCGCCTGCGCGAGGAAAAAGATCAGGAGATTATGACCCTACAAGAGGGTATGGACAGTACTATACAACGGCTCTCAGAGACACAACAGGTCAGTCAGTATTATGTATCACAATCTTTTTACCGAATGTCGCTCTCAGAATCAAAGCATTGCGGACGAAATCACCAATGCTCAGATAGATACCTTGATCCTGGATAATCGTAAGAAACTGAATGATATTATTGGTCAGTCACTTCGTATATCATCACACTGTATTCGTTCTGACTTGATGGCAGGACTCAATTTTGCAAGCATGTGTTCAAAAGGTTGACGATGCGATTTACGAGTCGGAATCCCCCACTCAAGCTGGAAATCTAAACTCAACCCCTGAGTATACACTCTCGATGGTGGAAAAGGCGATTAATAATGCCACTGAATTTGCCACTATTCATAATCTTTACCTTGGAGGTGAAGTTGGTGGTGATCATGTTGCTGTCATCAAATCCGCCAACGATTTCGCCCAATTCATGGCCGATGTTCTGATCAATACCAAGGGAATCACACGATTGGCTAGCGATGACGACGCCTCAGACAAAATCATCAATGTCGCCAAATTGGCTGGAGATGTTGGCCTGCGCTTCTTCGAGAACCTTCAATCTTACAAGTTGGAGCTTCTTCAACCTGGCCAACGGAAAGAAGTTGCAATGCGTAACAATAGCCAAGTTCGGAATTCCCTCACGAAACTTTCCGAGTTGGTTGATGGGCTTGTGCCTAAAGACAAAGCTGGTGCACTTGCGCGAGCCAACGGTGATATTGGTGACATCGTTGAGCAAGAGATGTTGGGTGCTGCCCAAGCCATCGAACAGGCCACACAACGTCTACAAGAACTCATGTCTCGACCTCGTGACTCTTCTCGGTTTAGTGCTGTTGACCTTCAAGTCCATGATTCAATCCTTGCTGCCGCAATGGCCATCACTAACGCCATCTCTCGCCTGATCAAAGCAGCCACAGAATCCCAGCAGGAGATCGTTGCCCAAGGTAAAGGAGCCACCTCGACACAGCAGTTCTATAAGCGGAACAATTGCTGGACGGAGGGCCTCATCTCCGCAGCTAGGGCAGTTGCATTTGCCACCAACCTTCTTATAGAAAGCGCGGATGATGTGCTAT
>JAGGAS010009525.1:3653-13921 GCA_017657355.1 Termitomyces sp. K1Ac | reverse complement strand
CTCGTCGGCGCAGTTGCCGCTATTTTGCTTCGCACCCTTTGGGTAAAATCGTGCCATCTTCTCACCTGAGCTTTATTCGTAGCCTTCCTGCGCCATCTCGCGTCTGCAACGGCGTGAACGTTGTCCTAAACCATCCTGCACTGTGACTAATCCTGGAGCTATGCCCCATGATATTGTAACAGACATGCAAGTTGCTAGGGGACGTGAAGTCATCTTTGTTGGCGAGTTTCCCTTGTGTATTCCGAGCTATCCATGCCATTCTAATTCTTCCTTCTATCGTCTAGTCGGCCTTGGAATGGTTGGAATCGGTAAGGCTCAGATCACTGGCGGTGTTGAGTCTGATGGAAATATCTACGATCATTTCTTTTGCAGCTTTCATCGAAAAACTATTGAACTTGGATATAGGTCAGAAGTACTTCATCGTCACTTGTGGAGAAGAAAACCATCTAGCCTATAATCGCGTCGGGTGCGTGCTGCGGTTCGAAAGTATCGACCATTTTGAAAAACGTGTACTTACGTAGTCTAACCGAGTACTTCGAACATCGCAACGTAAGTCATATGTTCTTAGGTTGATCTTACGCTTTTTCTGATCTTGTCATCGATTCTAGGTTGAAAATCTGTACCTTAATCCGCCGTCCTGGTATGCACAGCACCATCCCCACAGGTTGAACTACCACCTCCGAGAAACTGTCACCTACCTATCACCCGAGAAGAACCTCGTCCACACTAGCAATAAACGCTCCTTTTCTTATGACAAATGTGTAATTGCCACTGGTTCTCGTGCCGATTTACCTCCATACATCCCACTCGAGACAGCAGAGAAAACACGGGGAATGTTTGTCTATCATAACATCGCCGATCTAGATGGTATTATTGCTTATGCAGAACAATCTTCTGTAAATCACGCTGTTGTCGTCGGTGGTGGATTATTGGGCCTAGAAGCTGCAAAGGCGGTATATGACATGCCTTCGTATGCTGTTTCAACCCTTACCCCAACTCGAAACCTAATTTCAACGACGTACGTAGAATCTCCCGTGTCAGCATCATCAATCGACAAGCCTATCCTCTTTCGCGTCAACTAGATGCTGAAGCCGGCGAAATGGTCCTTCATCAAATCGAGGCAATGGGTGTCCAAGTGCTCACCCGATGTTCACCTATCCGTCAGCTCACACATGTGACTGAGGATGGATCTGGCGACGAAATCTTCGCCGGATTCGAACTTCAAGATGGATCGAGATATGAAGCAGATTTAGTTATATATGCTATTGGTATTAGACCCCGAGACGACGTGGCGAAGGCTAGCGGACTGCTGTGTCATCCTCGGGGTGGTATAGTTGTTAGCGACGACTTGAAGACGTCCGTCGATAATGTGTATGCTATTGGCGAGTGCGCGAACTGGAGGGACAACACTTATGGCCTTATCGGCCCTGGAGGTACGCGTCCACCCTCATTCTTCAGATATCAAAACCATTCACATCGCTACCAGTTGAGATGGCGGACATCCTTGCTTTCAACCTAACACAAACAGCTTCCCACGCACCTCGCGTGATGAACGCTCCCGACTTGAGCACCAAACTGAAGTATGTATTAATTCCACCACTCATTCAGTGCCATGTATGACCTTGACACCGACAGACTAATGAGTGTTGATGTCGCCTCCTTCGGAGACTACTTTGTCGACCGCCGTCTGCCTCTAGGCAAAACCCAAAGCATCAACAAGCCTGTAGTCAAGCATGCTGATTTGAATGGCCAAGATTGTCATGGTCCCGCCGTCGAAATATCAATTGAGGACTCCAAGAATCCCAAGACTGTCGCCTCATCTGAGTCCGAGAATATTCCTACAAGCCAGAACGGTCGCTGTGACGGGAAAGACCCAAAGGACCAGCCGATCAATTGTCTCGTCTACAAGGATCCCTTTGGTGGTACGTACAAGAAGTACATCTTCACCGAGGACGGGAGGTACCTCCTTGGGGGGATGATGGTGGGCGATGTGTCGGACTTTGTCAAACTCGTGGCAATTGTCAAAAAGAAGGTGAATACCTCGTCCTAGGTTACCAGAACTTCTTGTTGTAGTAATACTGCTTCAGAAACCACTTGAAGTACCTCCATCCCAGCTCATTGTCGGTACTAAGCAAGGCGATGACGATGGTGGGGACCTTGACGACGATGCTCAAGTCTGCAGCTGTCACGTACGCCATCATTCCTGTGCATTCTGTTCTCCACCAAAAATCCTTTGAAACTTCTGCCCGTGTAGAACGTAACAAAAGGCACCCTCGTCCAACATGTAAAGGAAGGCACATGCCTCACCATTCCCGATCTCAAAGGCAAAACCAAAGTCGGAACAGGATGTGGTGGTTGTATGCCTTTAGTACGTGGTCCCATTTATCATGTCGATCACAATCAAGCAACTCTGTCAAGGTTACCAGAATATTCAACGCAGAAACCAAAAAAGCTGGACGAACCTTAAGCACGAACCTCTGCCCCCACTTTTCCATGAGTCGCCAAGATCTCTTCAACGTTATCAAAATCAAGAATCTGCGCTCCTTCACAGAGATCATGGAAATGTTGGGCATTAATGAATCGTCCGTCGGTTGCGAGATTTGCAAGCCCGCCGTTGCGAGTATCCTTTCCAGTCTGTGCGTACACTTCATCCCCACATTTTCCCCTTTTCATCAGCCCTCAACCAAATTTTCACAATTCTGATGATACGAAACGAATTGAACAGGTATAACGAACACATCATGAAACATACACACCACCAAAACCAAGATACCAATGACCGTCTTCTAGCCAATATGCAGCGCAACGGAACATTCAGCGTCGTTCCTCGTATCCCCGCGGGTGAAATCAGCCCCGACGGCCTTATTGCTATAGGTAAAGTTGCGAAGAAATATGGTCTTTATACGAAGGTATGATCTCACCTCGTTCATCATATATCATTCTGATCTTCGTTCAGATCACTGGAGGTCAACGTATAGACATGTTTGGTGTATGTAAAGATCACCTCCCTGCCATCTGGGAGGAGCTCAATGAAGCTGGATTCGAAAGTGGGCACGCGTACGGCAAAAGTCTGCGTACCGTCAAGTCTTGTGTCGGCACTACATGTAAAGCCCTTTTATCCACATACCTTTTATATTCATCCCAAGTCATTTGATCTTTCTAGGGTGCCGCTACGGCATTGGTGATTCTGTTGGCTTAGCTGTGCAGCTTGAGAACCGATATAAAGGTGTTCGTAGCCCACACAAGTTCAAAGGTGGCGTATCAGGATGTGTCCGTGAGTGTGCGGAGGCTCAAGGGAAAGACTTTGGTGTTATCGCTACCGATAAGGGGTGGAACAGTATGCTCGCTTTCTTTCCTTTGTACCTCTCCTGGTATGTAACATCTTTTTTGTAGTCTTTGTAGGTGGAAATGGTGGGGCTAACCCGGTATGTATGATCTATTCTTTGAGTTAATGCCAGAGGTTGAAGGTATAATGCAGCGTCATGCCGACCTGTTCGCCAGAGACGTACCGCCCTCAAGGGTCGTCCGCATCATCGACCGTTTCCTCGCGTATTATATCATGACTGCGGATAAACTTGAACGCACTGCACGCTGGATTGAAAGGATGGAGGGAGGAATCGAGGTACGTTGTCCCTCGCGACAATCTCGAAATGCCCGGCTTACGATTTGTCTCATGAGAAACTTCGCAAAGTCATCCTTCAAGATGAACTTGGAATATGCAAGGATCTGGAGGCATTAATGGACAACCTTGTGAGCACGTACGAGGACGAATGGGCCGTGGCTGTCAAAGGTACCTCTCATCATATCCCACCTTTATCTCGTCCACTTTACTCACAAGTACTCGATCCTAGACCCTTCGAAACGGAAACAGTTTAAACAGTTTATCAACACAAATGAAAAGCTTCCTCAGAGCGAAATCATTATCGAACGTGGACAGCCTCGTCCTGCCGACTGGCCAAAAGCATACCCTCCCGTCAAATTCTCACACGAGAATTTGGTAACGGCCAAATCAGAGTGGAAGTGGGTGACTGTTACAAAGAAAGCTGATATATTCATGAATTATACTGGGACGACGAGTGTGGCTGTAAAGTACGGGAATACCCAGCTCGCATTATTCTATGTCCCGAACAAGGGATATTATGCAACACAGCAGATGTGTCCTCACAAAAGGTGATTGGTTAGCGCCGGGGAGGCCCGTTTTGGTGATATTGTTAGGTACTCATGACCTCGATAGAGCATTTGTGCTTAACCATGGTATCATCGGGGATACTGCGGACGGCAATCTTGTGAGCCCATTCTTCGTTCCTGATAGCATGGGCTTATATGTATTCTTCAGTACGTCTCCTGCCCGCTTCACAAGCGAAACTTTGCCCTCGTGGATGGCGAATGCCTAAACGACTCCGACTACCAAGTTCTAACATTCGAAGCACGCCTGGACCCAGACGGCAAGGAAGATATTCAACTCTTACTCCCTCCTGCGGAGGACCTTGACGCCGTGATAGGTACTAAGAAGTGGCTCGTCAGACAAGCTGAGTCAGAAGCGTTTGGGCTCAATGCAGCAACACGAATTGAAGTTGTTGGACCGATTGGTTCGACAGAGGATTTTTCATCATCTTGTGGGGATAGTTGTGGCAACAGTAGTTTGGAATGGTAATTTTCATGTCGGTAATTTCATGTCATAAATTCCAAAATGAAAGTGGAGGTGTTTTCATGGTTAGTTACAGCCTATAGTCGCATATGATTTAGAGATATACACACACTTCTATGTATGTAGTCATCTTATCTCAACGGTTGACCTCACGTAGTGCCATGCAAGTAGGAAAATCGTATTGTGAACGGAGGCGCGTGGATGGACATCTGCATTTACCCAACCAGCCCAACATACTTGGGTCGACCCACTGACGAAGGTCCCTGCTTGTGTTCAAGTCCACTATCTGAAGCTTGTCAAAATGTGTCTGAGTTGTTCCTGCAGGACTTTGCAATGGTGATGTTTGATAGGAGTCGCATTAGGGTGAGACGCGGGTCCAAACTTGAGAATGAATGTCATAAGTATTGAGAAATCATGAGCTGTATGGCTGGAATAAAGTTTCAAGGTCGCTTAAATGGTCATGGGTAAAGCTTAAGATACAACTGCGCTGCAACAAGATAATTTTGGTTGATTTTGCGCCTGTGTCGCGACACGACCTGACGGTACGTGTCGTGTCATATTCAAGTTGTGTCCGATTCGGGTGAAGATTAGCAGACGGAGGACTTGACTCAGACTTACTTATATAATTCACTTGATGGCTCGTAGAAACCCGTCTATTGTGATGTGAGTTGCAACGCTGAACAACGCCCCCAGTCCGGGACCATGGATAACGTTGCGGAGCGTGTAAAACATTGACATGGATGCATGTGCATTGTGCATTGATCTGCCTTGCCCGGCGTGTGTGTATCGTGGAGGGATTGAAAGAGATCAGGTAATGTCAGAGACAGTAGCGTACCGATTAGATAAGTAGATACTTATCCTGTACCGCGGTGAACTGATTGTTCCAATGATCCACGATATCCAACTCCAAAGTGGATTTACTGACACCACATGCCATCCTCCCTCAGTACTCAGTACTCAGTCCGTGTCAGTATTGACGTGCGTGATATAGTATTCCTCTATGCTGAGAAGTATACACGTACACTTCACAACCGACCGAGTCAGATGGTTGGCAATACGAGAAAAATTACCCAAACTGGCAGTTTCAACTTGATTTGATTTCAAAAGTCCAGATAGTCGTTGAAATGACTGACCACATCAGGTATGTTTTTCTCCTGTTATCTGTTTTGGTATCTCGTGGTCATATGGACCATTCTATGAAGGGAGTACAAATGATACTAATCTCTCAGCCGTTCACTTATCTCGTTAACTAGGCCCTCACCGATGCTCATTTCCAGAACATTCAAGTTTTTGCTCATTGCCTGTGCTCTATTGCAACCTTCGTGGTCGGCAACTCTTTCCCAAGTCAAACAATCAGCTGCTTTCCCTGATCTGTATGAAGCCTCGATCGCTGAACTTCAAGTTGGCCTGGACGCAGGGCTTTTTTCAAGTGTTGACCTAGTACAGGTGTGCTTAGATTAGGTATCGACTAATGACACGATTTAACTCCATGTTCCGTGTCAGGCTTACTTTGCTCGTATTGAAGAGGTCAATCTCAAAGGCCCAGCTCTTCGGGCTGTGATTGAGACAAATCCTTCCGCCATTGCTATCGCAGCGGCGCTTGATATTGAGCGTAAGACAAAAGGTCCGCGAAGCGCATTGCACGGAATCCCGATTTTATTGAAGGTAAGTATACGTGACTTCGTCCTGCTTTGAAATACTGATATGCCATCGTACGTTAGGACAACATTGCGACAGTAGCCTCTGAGGGTGACCTCATATCTTGCGAGGGAGCGTTCTATTCTAAGATTCCGCGATAGGCATGAATACGACCGCGGGATCATTCAGTCTCCTCGGTTCCGTCGTTCCTGATGACGCTGGAGTAGTCAAACGTCTGCGCAAAGCTGGTGCCATTATTCTGGGTGGGCCTCAAGCTCTCAATTATCTATTAGAACTTATCTGCTCATCATTCCCAGGTAAAGCTAATCTTTCAGAATTTGCTGAATTCCGAGGAAACCTTGCATCCGGTTGGTCTGGAAGGGGCGGCCAGTGCACCAGTGCTTACTTTCCGAGCGCTGATCCATGTGGCTCTTCTTCCGGTTCAGGTGTTGCTGCTTCTATCGGCCTGACAGCCGTGACTCTTGGTACAGAGACAGACGGGAGCATCACCTGTCCCTCGAGTCACAATAACGTTGCCGGCATAAAACCGACTGTGGGGCTTACTTCGCGAGCTGGCGGTAACCGGCAAATAGCTTTCTCCTAGTATTTCAACTCATATTCTATAGTAATCCCAATTTCTGATCATCAAGACACCGTTGGACCTATCACGCGCTCAATCACAGACGCTGCGATCGTCCTTTCTATCATCGCTGGCCCAGATCCGAACGACAACTTCACTCTCGTCCAACCACAATCTGTACCCGACTTCACTAAAGCTCTTAAGAAAAACGCGCTCGAAGGTAAACGTATCGGGGTACCCCGTCGGGTCTTCCTCAACGCTACAATCAATGATCGACCCATCGACGTCTCAAACGCTTTCGAAGAAGCTCTCGTCGTGTTGCATGACCTGGGTGCTACTATTGTAGATCCAGCTGATTTACCCTCCGCCAATGAGATTTTGGCATCAAACAATGAGACCATCGTCCTCGATGTCGACTTTAAGGCATGCAAATAATCCCTGCATTTCCAAATCTTCAAACTGATGAGGGTCACTAGTTGCAACTGAACAGCTATTTCGAAAGTCTACTATCCAATCCCTCCGGAGTACGAAGTCTCGCGGACCTCATTTCTTTTGACAATGACAACCCATCATTGGAGGAACCCTCCGGATTCATGGATCAATCCATGTGCGTCCTGGTGCGCTTGGCTGTTGTTATTTTGCTGACACAAATATATTAGCTTGATTGAATCGGAAGCCACCAATGGATTTGATGCTGCCTACTTTTCCTCGCTCGCCGCTGACCACGCTTTGGGTGGAGCCCGTGGGATTGATGCTGCCATCGAAGCTCACAAGCTCGACGCCCTAGTACTTCCTTCCGACGGACTCACTACAGTACCTGCAGGTTTGCTCTTGAGGTTAAATTTCAATATTGTTCGCTTACGCGCAGACATGTAGCTATTGTAGGTTATCCTATCGTCACTGGCAAGTACCCCCCTTGTACTGCTTCGCAGTTAGATTGAATTTCATTTTCTCAGTACCTCTTGGTTTCTTCAACGACAACGTTACAATTGGTCGCGCAGGTCCAGAAACAGTGTTCCCTGCACCAGGTGTTCCCTTCGGACTTTCTTTCCTCGGCACTGCGTTCTCAGAATTCGACCTCATTGGTTTCGCCTATGCTTATGAACAGACGACGCAGACAAGATTAGCTAGGAAGGCTTTCCCGGCGGCTATACCCAAGACTCAGCTGAGGGACATCGTTAAGCAGATGCACTGACTTACTTACCTATATTGCCTGATCGTAAGCTTATTTGTTTCTGTCCAACTTTAACTTTCGGTCCTTGGAGCGTTTTCGGAGTCCATTATTTCAAACAAACAATTGTACCTGATTGGACGTGTATGTATTACTATCTACGACATATGTTGTTAAGTGAACAGTTAAGTTGGTCAAAGTCCTGCAATGTTTCTAGAGTACCTCTTCTATAGAATAATATTGCTTTTTTCTGATAGGAAGGATTGGAGATAAGAGATTGATTTGTTCTAATCATAATCAGAAAAAACCTTCCAAATCATCAATGTGTTAGATTGTCGTATTAAGTGAGGGCTTGTCTGTTTCCTATGGTTTCCTGATTAATTCTTGCAATATATCTACATACACCCAATCCCTTATGTGGAGGCACAGAGCCATCACGCCGATTTGAGATCACCTCTTCGGCATGATCGTGCCAAACGCGTTCAAGGAAGCGGCATTCACGGCACCATCATGCCTATTTGAGATCAGCTGTTCGGCATAGCATCTCAGATCTTGTGGACTAGCATATCCCATTGGCACGATTTGCCAGTCCATCGGATTACAGGAGAAAGTCGCAAACTTTACCGTCTCTCATTTGACCTGTTCCGGTGGTTCCCTGTATGTTATGGTAAAACCTATTCGATTTATACAATACTTACTCCATGAAATAAAGCCTTTGTGACGAAGAAGGTGACAAATACTAAGATGAGGACCCCATCAACCTTGAAATTGGACAAACGGAAGACCTGACCCTGGAGGACAACAGTAACGGACCCACAAAGGATAACTGCTGATATATATGTTCACAGTGTTTATAGAGAGCTTTTGGAAACGAAATGTCTGAATCATGCGTGGCGCCACCGCTCCGAGACTTACCTACATATAGTCTTGACATTCATTATAAGGCACCCACCAAGAACCACGGAATGGAGCAGAAGTTGATCATGGGATATAGATAATTTGGAGGCGTGTTAGGCTCGGTGGGAAGCCCGGAGCACCTATGTAGTAGGTGTTAAACAGATCGTGGAAACGTTGCATAAGTAGCTTCTTAGGTACATAGATGTAGGTCATTCAATGTCACAGGGTTCAAGGACAGCTCGGCATCTGCTATGTATGTACCGACCTTCCTAAAAAACTTGACCCTGGAAGACAATGGTCATATGTATGTAGTCCTTGTCCGTTTTTATGAGTCCGTATGCTTCTTTGTGGGTCCGTGTGCTTCTTCGTGCTCCAGGACTCCCACCGAGCCGAACTCGCTTCAGATTATGTACATCTTCTGCCCAATTTCACAGTTCTCGATGAGTGCCTTGATGATGTCAAGAATATATGTAGTAAGTCTCGCGGTGGCGCCACGCACGGTTGAGACGTTTTGTTTTCAAAAGCTCTCTATTCTGCAATGTCCTTCTTTGTGGGTCCATGTCCATCTTTATGGGTCCGTGTCCCTCTTTGTGGGTCCGTGTCCCTCTTTGTGGGTCCGTGTCCCTCTTTGTGGGTCCGTGTCCTTCTTTTTGCTCCGGACTTCCCACCAACCCGAACACGCCTCAAAACTATGTACATCCAAGATCAAAATCCATGGTTCTTGATGAGTGTCTTAATGATGTCAAGAATATATATAGCAAGTTTGGGAGCGGTGGCGCCACGCATGATTGAGACGTTTCGTGTTGAAAATTTCTACTCTACAGCACTGTGAACATATAGATCTGCAGTGTCCTTCTTCGTGTGTCTGTGTTCGGTCCGTATCCTTCTTTGTGGGGCCGTGTCTTTCCTCTCGGGCCCGTGTCCTTCTCCGATATGTATCATTATTATGTACGTACATACCAAACGGATCGTAATCTATCAAGATGAACTGCAGTGTCTTGTCGTAGAATGATTATCAACATAAATGCCGAGAGCTCCTCCACTAGTATATAAGGTATGTACATACTTACAGTCCCCCATCGTTCTGACAACGAATACTTCTGTGCACGACACAATGTTGAACTTGAACAAACTCTTCGCCCTCACTTTCCTCGGTCTCTTCGCCGACGTGATCGCCTCCCCTCTGCCAGACATTGGACTAGGAGTAGGATCGACATTGGCAGGACAGCCAGTCGGATTTGGATTGGGAGCAGGGAAAGGAGGAGTAGGCATAACAGGAGGAGGAGTGGCAGGACTCGGACTCGGACTAGGAACTGGAGGAAAAGGAACAGGAG
>JAGGAS010009522.1:0-14127 GCA_017657355.1 Termitomyces sp. K1Ac | reverse complement strand
TTAGGTGTACGTTGGAATACAGTGAGATGAGCCGCGACGACTCCAGCCTCCTGTATCACCTGTACACCGGTGGCACCCGTGCCAATGACACCAACTCGTTTTCCAGTCATGTCGACCCCGGATTTGGGCCATAATGAGGTGTGGTGCATGACGCCCTGGAAGGTGTTAAGCCCCGGTATGTCGGGGAAGAGGGGTTTGGATGCGAAGCCGGTGCAAAGAACGATGAAGCGGGGGTTGGCCGTAACCCCGGTGTTGGTAAAGATGGACCAGCGGTCTGTGGCAGTGTTGAAGGAGGCAGAGGTTACTCGAGTATTATAAGAGATGTCACGGCTGAGGTCGAGTTTTCTGTCAACGTATCTGAAGTACTCGACTATCTCCTGCTGGCCTGGATACTTTTCCGTCCAGTTCCAATCCCTCCATAACTCTTCAAGGGAGAATTGATAAATCGAGAAGTCGGTGTCAACGCGTGCACCAGGATAGCGATTCCAGTTCCAAGTACCACCCAAATCGCCACCGGCCTCGAAGACTTTGACAGAGAATCCAGCTTTGCGCAATTTGTATAACTGATACAAACCGCTGAAGCCTGCACCCACGATGAGAACGTCAAGATTCTGGTGTTTGTCCATCAAGTTTTAATGATAGTTGATCTCGCCACGCACAACCTACCAGGTTTATGAAATAATGTACGCGTCATATTCTTATACATTACATATATAAGCAACAGTTCCACCTGGGAAAGCCATTACTACGGTACAGAGCCTGACGGGCAGAGTGTGGCATTTTGGGTTGGGATCTTGAGAAGAACCATAGCCTCGTGATGAAGCAAGCGGGATTTCTGTCGAGCATGTGCAAGTAGCAGTTTCTGTTTTCGTTTCCTGTGAGACACTGAGAACCATTCCGAGTTGAAGAGAGTTTGACCATGACTTGATTTCATCATTGGCCAAAGCCTCGTTATGAGTTCGAAATTACAATAGCCAGAACCGCGTGGTTGTATGAGTAAAAAACTTTATATAAAGCAAGTAAAGCAATGTTTGGGGGACATATGCTCGAAGGGGAGTGTGGGAAAATTGGGTTTAACGCGGCTGACCCGGGCCGATTGGTCTTTTCTGCTTACGACGTCTTCGGACAAGTTGATGCATGATGAATGATACTTGGTAAAGACCTCTCCGTCATTCATTTGATGCGATGCGGAAAGACATCATCATTAAGATCCACGCAGTTTCTGTTCGTTACTGCACGATGATTTTGAATAAAACTCATCAAACCCCTTGTCAAAACATCTACACGCTACTTCGAAGCACAATCATCGTCTCTGAAATCTTTAGAGGACTCTACGTCTTTCTTCGTCGAAGCAGTGTATAGTACCCGACTCAAAATTCAAAAAGGTTTGTTGTACCAGGACCCTGTGACATTAACTGACAATATAATTCAGTTGTGTTCGATAGACGAGTTGCTCTTTGGCTCTGGTTTATACTGACGAGACGTGAATGGGTGCCCTAACAACTCAAGTTACACCACCGAACCTTGCCACATTGTCTCTGTTGTGCGTAATCCAATTCAACTCACTGGCGCACTTACAACTTTTGTTTTGTTGAGACTCTTGATTACTGCTGCACAGAATAGTCGAACTTCACTAGGTCGTAGTCAACGCCAGTATCGTCAGACCAGTTTACCGAGTATACAAGATTCGTATTTGTACCATAATTAATGCCTTCCAGTCAGCATTTCACATCTCCACTGACATCGGTGTAAATATAATGTTATAACAAGACGAAGAGAAAGGAAGAAAAAAGCGTATCCGAGTCTTGCAACAGCTTTGAAGCACATGAAAGCACTTACTACATTGCTGTGGCAATATGAACCAAACGTCAGAGCGAGTCTCATATCTTGAATCAAATTTGCAGCATCTGATACGTTTGGGATGAGCACCGAGTTGATGTCTGGGATAGAAGCAACAGTTATATCAAATGCATTCTGTGAAAAGCATGAGACCTGGTTCAGCCGATTAAGATGCGGAACGTAAGGGATCTAGACCTGTAATACAGGTTCAGCAGTCTGGTGTGAAGTCAATTGCCGACGGCAGAAACATCGCTTGGGGAAAGAACGGAGATTGCAGGAATGCTAATGAATAGATACCCAGATGCCGCTATGTATGTTCTGCGCCATACTATTGTAGGCTGTGGCGCTTCTTTGAATTCATCCATCTTCCCTGTACCGATCACGTCGGATTGTACAGGCACTCAAAAAGGCATGATCTGTCGAAAACTCAATGGAAAGCCTCATAGATACATAAGGAGACGAGGATATCTAAGTCGACACATGTACAAGTATCTTAGATACAATCAAACCTTGATGGTGAACTCCCCCACTCATACTTATGTAGAAGACCGGCTAGAGTTTGGCTCCGGTACCTGTAACTGTAGAAAGCGTGAAGCCTTCGTACCCACCTTGAGCACTCTCTTGAATCAGAGAGGTGTACAATGGAATGCCGCCAGTAAAATTGAGCGATTCGAGGCGTTTCCCAGGGACATTCGCACCTGTGTACCACGACTTCGCGCGGTCCCAGAGACCTGTGGCGGCGATATCAGCCACGCGGCGAACCCAGGCTTCTGAGGCTTCCCGTGTCGCATTAATACGGGTGTATTTGTGTTGGCGAAGGTAGGTGAGACAGTTAATGATCCAGTCGCCTTGGATTTCCTGATGACGAGTTAGCATTATCGTCAATGCATGAGAACGATGTGTTGGTGGTGTGAAAACTTACGGCACACGTAGGGCCGTTGCAGAACGCAGTGGGACCGTGAGGACCGTATGGGAAGAACATGTTGGGATAGCCTGTGACTGTCATCCCCAAATAAGTCGAAAGGCCCTGTTTCCAAAAGTCACCAATAGGGATGCCATCCGTCCCTTTGATGTCGATTTGAGCGATGCTTCCTGTTACTGCATCGAAGCCAGTAGCGAGCACGAGTATATCAAATTCATGTACCACCCCATCCCCCGTCTTCACGCCCTTCGGAGTAATTTCGACGATCGGGTTCTCGTTGATGTCAACGAGAGAAACGTTGGGCTGATCAAACACGTCGTAATACCACTGCTCGAGACTGACGCGCTTCACTCCGAAGGGATGAGGTGCCTTTTCCGGTGCGAGTTTGCGCTGCATCTCGGGGTCCCGAACCCGCTCCAGCACCTTCTTCCTCCAAAAATCATACACCTCGTCGTTCACCTTCTGATCGTGAATCATGTCAATGTAATTGCCGAACCAGTAATGGAACCCTCCCTTCGTCCACAATTCCTCCAACATAAGATACCGCTCCTCGGGGTTCATATGATAGAACGCCCCGCGAGGTATGCAGTCGAATTGAAATCCGCTGAAGGTTTGTTTACGGCGCTTGAATAGCACAGGATAAAGTTCCTTCTTCATCCTAGTCTGCGTTGCTACGCTGACGGGGCGCTGATTGAACATTGGCACTGCAAGGTTGGGTGTACGTTGGAAGACGGTGAGATGAGCTGCGACAAGTCCAGCCTCCTGGATTACTTGTACACCGGTGGCACCCGTGCCAATGACACCAACTCGTTTCCCGGTCATGTCGACCCCGGATTTGGGCCAGAGTGAGGTATGGTGCATGATACCCTTGAAGGTGTTAAGCCCCGGTATGTCGGGGAAGAGGGGTTTGGATGCGAAGCCGGTGCACAGAACGATGAAGCGGGGGTTGGCGGTAACCCCGGTGTTGGTAGAGATGGACCAGCGATCTGTGGTAGTGTTGAAGGAGGCAGAGGTTACTCGAGTATTATAAGAGATGTCACGGCTGAGGTCGAGTTTCTTGTCAACATACTTGAAGTACTCGATTAGCTCCTGCTGGCCTGGAAACTTTTCCGTCCAATTCCAGTCCCTCCATAACTCTTCAAATGAGAGCTGATAAATCGAGAAATCGGAGTCGACACGTGCGCCGGGGTAGCGATTCCAGTACCAAATCCCGCCCAAACCACTACCAGCCTCAAAGACCTTGACAGAGAATCCAGCCTTGCGCAATTTGTGCAGCTGGTACACGCCGCTAAAGCCTCCGCCTACAATGAGGATGTCAAAATTCTGGTGTCCGTCCATGAAGGTTCAATGATGATCTTGCTTCGCACAATCTGTCGTCTTTATGGGATTTTGAACTTGCGGACATCTTCTATTTGTCGCAGACTCGTGACGTTAGGAGTGGGAGTTTTTCCAGGCTGCATGGAGAAACATGACCTAGTGGAAAAGAAACTGGGATTAATTCCACGTAAGATACCCTTTAGAATGCCATGGCATGGAGCTGAGTTTTTTCCTGTGAGGTGACTTCCCAAATCCGAGCTATCAGCTGCCACTTCGCCGAGAAGTACGATGTTACACCATGGCTAAGCGTATGTCGGTCAGATAGGCAGTCAACCAAAGAGCAATGCACCCGTGAGATGGACTGGCAGTTGCCCCAACCTTGACGGACTCCCGGCGAGTCCCGGACTCTACGTCACGCGGAGCACGTGCAGGACGCCACGAGACCACGGGACCACCACTGTCGTCCCGACTCGTCGCTGCCTGAGCCTCCCCAGATCCCGCTGCTTGACGTGAGAAAGATGGTCCGTGGTCGAGTTTCTTTGTCCCTCTTTTCCCCTCCGTCACTCGTCGGCCCTCCACGCAGTGCCCGGATCGATAACATGTTCCCCACGCGTCTATTCCAACCTGAAACACTAACCCCGGCCCCGCTCACCCTTGAACAATGCACCCAAACACACTGCCATATTTCATACGTCTCTCAAAACAGTTAGCGTCGAGCCGATGTATAAAAAGCCACTGACGCCGATTCTTTCCTAACTTGTTGTGATAACTAACCTGCCTATATGTATACTCCCACTGTCGTCGATGGACGACCAGTAATGTTCCTGTTCGACTTTGCCTGACCATGGATAATCTCAGGAAAGTATCGTCTGGGACTTGCAAGGGATTACATAGGTATCATTCGAGAGATTCAACGTTGTAAGATCAAACCAAGCTTGAAGCGGCACCTTAGACCCACCATGAAGGGTTATTCAGCTCCGGTGCTTATGTTAACTTGTCAGTCTGGGTTGAAGACGGTACGGCAGGAGGTAATGCATTGATGCACGGGGGTAAGTTGTCGGAGGAAAGAAGATTGAGCTTTGGGATCATTCGATATCGATGTGCCCGTACATTTAGCCTAATCGGTTCGAGACAACCAATGAGTCTCCTCGCGGGGTGTCTTGAGGAATTGAACCGCACAAGAATGTGTTCACCTATGTACGTGGAACTTCGCGAAACCCGCGTACCTTGAAAAAGAAATGACTCAAATTGTGAAAGAGCATAGGATAACATACTCGGATTGATAATTAACTTCCAATATCTGTAGTATGTACATACAAATGACAAGAACTATCGGGGGTCTGAGTAGGGGTGGAACGCATTTCTTCATCGATCATATCTTCTGTTGAACCGACGCCGGCGGCCGCATAGGCATTCATGAATATAATATCAATCCAGACCTGACTAGTGACTACTTACCAGGCTAGAGCCTGGCTCCAGTAGCTGTGGATGCAGTAAGTGTGAAGCCCTCATAGCCACCCTTAGCACTGTCTTGAATAAGTGTAGTGTACAGTGGGAGGCCGCCAGAAAATACAATCTGTTCGACGTGCTTATCCGGCACGTTCGCGCCATTGTACCACGACTTTGCACGGTCCCAGAGACCACCGGAGGAGAGGTCAGCTATGCGCTGGACCCAGGCCTCTGAGGCTTCTTGCGTCGCATCGATGCGAGTGTAGTTGTGTTGACGGAGATAAGTGAGACAGTCGACGATCCAGTCACCTTCAATTTCCTGTCGAAAGTTAGTGCAATCAGATACTATGTCGGTGATAAAAAGGCTTACAGCACATGTAGGACCATTGCAAAATGCAGTGGGACCTTGAGGACCGTATGGGATGAACATGTTGGGATAGCCTGTGACCGCCAACCCCAGATAAGTTGAGACACCTTTTTTCCATTTGTCGCCAATAGAAATTCCATCTATTCCCTTGATATCAATTTGAGATATACTCCCTGTTAACGCATCAAAACCCGTAGCAAGTACGAGCACGTCGAGTTCATGCACTACCCCATCCTGCGTCTTCAAGCCCTGCGGAGTGACTTCGATGATCGGGTTTTCGTTGAGAGCGACAAGATCAACGTTAGGCTGGTTGAACACCTCATAATATGATTCCTCCAAGCTAGCACGCTTAGTTCCAAACGGATGCGGTGGCTTTTCCGGCGCGAGTTTGCGCTGCATTTCGGGGTCATGAATTCGCTCAAGCACCCTCTTCCTCCAAAAAGCATAAATCTCGGCGTTCGCCTTCTCGTCAGTGAGCATGTCCTTGAACGAGCCGAACGCGTAACGGAGCCCTCCCTTCGACCACAAATCATCCAATAGAAGATACCGCTCCTCCGGAGTGATATCAAACACGCCACAGGGTATATTATCGAATTCGAAGCCGGTAAAAGTTTGTTGACGGCGCTTGAATAGGATAGGATACATTTCCTCCTTCATTCGGGTCTGCGTGGCTACGCTGACAGGGGACTGTTTGATCGGCAATGCCAGGTTAGGCGTACGTTGGAAGACGGTGAGATGAGCAACAATGGGTCCGACTTCCTGTATCACTTGTACACCACTAACACCCGTTCCAATGACACCGACACGTTTTCTGGTCATGTCGACCCCGGATTCTGGCCATAACGAAGTATGGTGCACAACGCCCTGGAAGATGTCGAGTCCTGGTATGGTGGGGAAGAGGGGTTTCGATGCGAAGCCGGTGCAAAGAACGAGGAAGCGGGGGTTAGCGGTTACTCCGGTGTCAGTGAAGATGGACCACCGGTCTGTGGTGGTGTTAAATGAGGCGGAGGTTACTCGAGTGTTGAACGAGATGTCACGGTTCAAGTCGAGCTTCTTGTCGACATGATTAAAGTACTCGATTATCTCCTGTCGTACTGGATACTTTTGTGTCCAGTTCCAGTCCTTCCATAGCTCTTCGAGAGAGAACTGATAAATCGAGAAGTCGGAGTCGAGGCGTAAGCCCGGGTAGTGGTTCCAATGCCAGACGCCACCCAGACCACTGCCAGCTTCAAAGAGCTCTACAGAGAATCCAGCTTTGCGGAGTTGGTACAGCTGATACAGGCCGGTGAAGCCTGCACCTACAATGAGAACATCGAGATTCTGATGCCCAGTCATAAAGGAAGGTTCAATGTTCAGTCATCTTCACAGAGCCCATCCTATTTATGCCATTCCAGCATTATTCGGGGTAACAACCCTTCAGGGCTCCTCGATTCTGTGCTTTCGGACAGCCAATCAGTTCAGTCGCCGTTAGGATACATTGACGGTGGGAGTGGGAGTCTTTCTTGACCTCGTGATGAAGAAGATTGGATTGAGGCCGAATAACAGGGATCTTCTGTATGGCATGTCCTTGTATGTAGTTGCATGGGTTTCCTGGTCAAGATGTCCGACACAAAGTGGTTTCTTTTTCGGTCCGAGTTCAGCTGAGTTGTCATTCATCATAAAGTTACAGTGGCTTTGCATGTCACCAAGAGTCGTAGTGGAGGCTGCATTAGGCTGCAGCGCTGACTTGTACGGATTGAGAATTGAAAATGACGAGATGATTCTTAGACCACCAGCTGGGCCAATCGAGAGGAACCCGAAACGGAGCAACAGTGATGTCACAATCTGAATACATACATTGGTGTGATTGCCGGATGTAACCTACTTACATATATGTATGTATCTCCGAAAGAGCTGTCACGTCACTTCAGAAGTTCAATTGATTTGCTGACACTCCTTGTTGAAACCTTCATAAATCATTTACTTATAGAACATGTTATGAACATCGTCGCATCCAATCCGGGGTAATATTCAGGTTTCCTCGGCTTCGAGGAAGTCATGGGTGGAGTATGTAGACCAAATTCCTGGAGATCAGTCGCTCAAGCCTTCCCCACGTTTTGGGAGGGATGCTCTTATGTATGAGCCTAACTTAAGCCTGTGTTGAAGTTATGGTACATAGTACTTAGTGGTTGCTTAAGTTGTGCAGAATCATGTGTAATTCAATGAGTTTCCCTCAAGTTTCCTCGGAGGCTATAAGTATGAACATTTAAGCGATCTAAACCCGAGGACGATCCGTTGATGGCTTTGCATAAAGTTGTCAGTATCACAAGAATTCCGAGTCGGTCGCGTTTCAAAGGTTGTCCAAGTCACATTGGCCTGAGATACATCTTTGAAGTGATTACTATTTTGGATGAGGACAATGATGAGCCAGTGAAACAATCATTACATCCCATCCGTCATCTGTATTATCCAAGAAATCCTAGGGCATGTCCGATTGTCGCCAGTGTAGCAACGTGAACATACTAACATTATGTCAAACATGGGACTTTACCACTTAGGCCCATAAGGCTCATTAATCCCAAGAAATCGGAAAATTAGACAGGTCAGGATCTGCCACAACGCAAATCATGAAGAAATGCAACAGGGCGAAGGAAACAGGAAGGCGGCTTATCTCCAGGATTGAAAAGATGTCACAGAACAAGTAGAACAGTGGAACTTCCTCACTGGTCCTAATATGAGTACAGAACTACGATATCTTATTCAATGATATGCAGAGCAGAGACTAGTCAATTGAAAGCCCATACTTAAGGAAATTTGTACCATCACATATCGATTATTACCAGATTCTTGTCTTGACAAAACTCTACTTAATAACGAGAGATCGGAGTGACAGATCGGATTCGAGTTGTCCCTCCTCATTGTCAATCGTTGACAATGCACGTGTAGCACCTCTCATAAGCAGGAATGGGGATCGCGGAAAGTCGATCCTAGTCTCTAGTCAGCATTTGGCTTCGGTACCTTACCTGTGGCTGAAGTCAGCGCGAAGCCCGTGTAACCGCTTCGAGCACTTTCTTGAATCAGAGTGTTATATAGTGGGAGCCCGCCAGTGAAGTTGAGCGGTTCGACGCGCTTTCCTGGCACATTTGCACCTACGTAGAACGATTTCGCACGGCCTAAGAGACCTTTGGAAAATATTTCAGCTACGCGTTGGACCCAGGCTTCTGAAGCTTCCCGCGTTGCCTCAATACGGGTGTAATTATGTTGATCGAGATAGACAAGACAGTCGGTGACCCAATCACCTTGTACTTCCTGTTGAGTTATTGTCAGTGTGCATGATGATAGTATATTTGTAGTGAGAAAACCTACAGCACATGTCGGTCCGTTGCAGAATGCAGTGGGACCTTGTGGGCCAAATGGGATGAACATATTGGGATAGCCTGTGACTGCCAATCCTAAATAAGTTGAGAGACCTTTTTTCCATTTATCATCAATGGAAACCCCATCTGTCCCTTTGATGTCGATTCGAGATATACCCCCAGTAAGGGCATCAAAGCCCGTAGCGAGTGCAAGCACATCGAGTTCATGCAACACTCCATCCTGCGTCTTCAAGCCCGTTGAAGTGACCTCAATGATTGGATTTTCGTTGAGGTCAACAAGAACAACGTTAGGCTGATTGAACACCTCGTAATAGGATTCCTCTAGACTAATGCGCTTAGTTCCGAGCGGATGTGGAGGTTTTTCCGGTGCGAGCTTGCGTTGCATCTCGGGGTCCCGAACTCTCTCAAGTACCCTCTTCCTCCAAAACGCATAAGCTTCAGCATTCGCCTTCTCATTGGTGAGTAAATCCTGACAGGAGCCGTGCACGAAGCGGAGCCCTCCCTTCGACCACAGGTCATCGAACATGAGATATCGCTCCTCTGGGGACATATCAAACATCCCGCGCGGTATACGGTCAAATTGGAACCCGCCGAAGGTTTGTTGGCGGCGCTTGAAAAGGATGGGATACATTTCCTCCTTCATCTTAGTCTGCATAGCTACGCTGATGGGGCGCTGGTTCCTCATCGGAACTGCGAAATTGGGTGTACGTTGGAATACAGTGAGATGAGCCGCGATAGGTCCGGCTGCCTGTGTCATCTGCACGCCACTGGCGCCCGTTCCAATAACACCAACGCGTGTTCCAGCGATGTCGAGCCCAGCCTGAGGCCATAACGAGGTGTGGTGCATGGCACCTTGGAAAGTATCTAGTCCTGGTATGTCGGGGAAGAGGGGTTTGGATGCAAAGCCCGTACAGAGGACGAAAAAGTGGGGGTTGGCCGTTATTCCCGTGTCGGTGAAGACAGACCAGCGATTTGTGCTGGTATTGAAGGAGGCGGATGTTACCCGAGTATTGAAGGAGATGTCACGGCTCAGATCGAGTTTTTTGTCGACATAGTTGAAATAGTCGATCAACTCCTGTCGCGCTGGATACTTCGTCGTCCAGTTCCAATCCCTCCATAGTTCTTCGAGGGAGAACTGATAAATCGAGAAGTCGGAGTCAACTCGTAAGCCAGGGTAGCAGTTCCAATACCAGACGCCACCCAAACCACCGCCAGCCTCAAAGACCTTGACAGAGAATCCAGCCTTGCGCAATTTGTGCAGATGATACACGCCACTGAAGCCTGCACCTACAATAAGAACGTCTGGATCCTGATGTCCTGTCATGGAAGTTCAATAATCTCTTTCTTTGCACAGCCTACCATATATGTGGGATTCTGAACTTCCACGACCAGTCAGTCATCAGCACTTTTGACAGTTGATGGCCACTCAGGTGAGATGAAGCTGCCATACTAAGTACCCTGCAGCTAGGCGAACCCCCTATGACACGGCGCGTGCCCTGCTGTACAGTTCTGTCGATTAACATAGGGCCGAAGCTAGACACGTCATGTTACACGAATTAGCGCTGACACATCGCACTTGAAAGTGATTCCGTTGAGGTGTGCCTATTTCCCATTAACATTAGAGCTACATAGTTGGACCCGTTCAACTAACTGGATTTGTGAGATACTAAGACGATGTTGACCAGATGACCAGTGACCGATTTGAAGAGTCTGAATTCGGCAAGGGATTGGTTTTCTGAGAAGTTTGCAAAGACAGGACTTGTACGGAGGGGGGCCAATGAGGGCTGACGCGAATGATAACAAACTCATTAGCTTGATCGAGGAAAATATTCAGCACGTGTGTCATAAGAAAGATTCGAAGTGGGCAAGGAGTGGGGATATCGATAGTATGTACTTAGAAACAGGCTATTGAGCCGTAAGGAGTCCGGGCCGGGCCGGGCCGGGCCGATGTCGGAGTTACAGATCACGTTGAACTTGAGTCTTTCCGACTGCCCATAGCTTCCCATAGCCCAATACTTACACGAGATATAACAGACGCATTGACATTGGCTACAATTTGAACGAAATCTATCCTCCGTCCTCTATAGGACTCAGAACAGCCAGAAGCATTAACTGCGACCCTCAGAGCTTTGGAGACCAAGGATATTCTTTGCATTCCCGTGCGTGTTCGGAGTCGCTTTGGCAAGCTCGAAGATGAATCAGGGTCAGCTCTGGTCAGTTTTGAGAAGATGAACATCAATGTGGTAAGTCAGGGTAAGTCTTGGTTCTGATATCGATACAGGCGCAGGAAACTCTGGGTGAACGCACGAGCTGGTACGGCATTGTCATCCCATGGTGAGTTCAGTGACAAGTCTCCGAGTCTGATAATTCATCTCTGGTCCTCATAAGCCTTCTGCGCATCGAATCAATCACATACTTAGCGAAACCCTTCGAATAACCGCTTGTAACTAGATCATCAGTCTCGAGTGCTTCGAGCGTTCTTCTCACTTGCCTCCGAACCAGTGCATAGTACTCAAGTTATTCTTCCGAAAGGTACGAGATGCCGGTGTGCGGGAAGTGCTTCTCTTCCTTCTCCACAACATTACCCCATTGTCTAGATTGAGCACTATGTAACATCATTGCATAGCGATCCCATCCCACTGTCGATTGTCGATAACAGAGGCGTCTGACGGAGAAAAAATGACGATCGCCGGAAGATACACATCATATGCCATCATGTATACTCTGCATCAGGTGAGCCTGATTTTTCCGTCTTTGTCTTATGGCCCGAGGACTCGGAGGAGTCAAAGATTTTTGTTTAGATTGATTGAGCATATATGAGTCAGTCTACGACTTGAATAACAACATTGTTCTCTGCTACCAATAGTACAGATAAAATCCTCGAGGCCTCATTAAGCTCCTCTCTTGATGAACAATTATGTAGAATCCTCGCATCGCTTTGAGTGACATGTTTCTTCCTATCATATTTATTTTCATGCGAAGCCTTATCGGCAAAAAAATGGACTAGAGCCTGGCTCCTAGACCTGGGGCTGAAGTGAGTGTGAAGTCCGCATATCCACTCCGAGCACTCTCTTGAATCAGGGTGGTATATAGAGGGAGGCCGCCGACAAAGTTGAGCGCTTCAATGCGCTTTCCTGGCACGTTCGCGCCCGTGTACCACGACTTCGCGCGAGTCAGAAGACCCTTGAAGAAGAGGTCGGTTACGCGCTGGACCCAGGCCTTTGAAGCTTCCTGCGTAGCATCAATGCGGACATAGTTGTGTTTGCGGAGATAGACGAGACAATGGACGATCCAGTCACCTTGGACTTCCTGTTGAGAAGTAAGAATTAATATTAGTGTGTCGTTTGTGGGAAGACTTACAACACAAGTAGGCCCGTTGCAGAATGCGGTGGGAGCTTGAGGTCCGTATGGGAAGAACATGTTGGGATAGCCTGTGACTGCCATCCCTAAATAAGTCGAGAGGCCCTTTTTCCACATATCACCGATAGCAATGCCATCGTCCCCTTAATGTCGATTTGAGAGATACTTCCCGTCAGTGCATCAAAACCTGTAGCGATCACGAGAACATCGAGTTCATGCACTACCCCATCCGCCGTCTTCACCCCCTTCGGAGTAACTTCAACAATCGGCTTCTCGTTGATGTCGACGAGAGAAACGTTGGGTTGGTTGAACACCTTGTAAAACGTTTGCTCCAGGCTATGGCGCTTAGTGCCAAATGGATGTGGCGGTATTTCTGGCACGAGCTTGTGCTGCATCTCGGGGTCCCGAATACGTTCAAGCACCTTCTTCCTCCAGAATGCATACACCTCGGCGTCCGCCTTCTCATTGCTCGTTACATCCCTACATGAGCCAACCACATAGTGGAAACCTCCCTTCAACCACAATTCTTCGAAAAGAAGATACCGCTCCTCCGGAGACAGATCAAACAAGTCGCGGTCTATATTATCATACTGGAACCCGATAGAAGTCTGGAGACGGCGCTTGAAAAGGACGGGATACATCTCCTCCTTCATCTTAACCTGCATAGCTACACTGATAGGAGACTGATTCATTGGCATCGCGAGGTTGGGTGTACGTTGGAAAACTGTGAGATGAGATACGATAGGTGCGATCTCCTGTATCACCTGCACACCGCTAGCGCCTGTTCCAATGACACCGACGCGCTTTCCGGTCATGTCAACCCCGGATTCAGGCCATAGTGAAGTATGGTGCATGACGCCTTGAAAGGTGTATAATCCTGGAATGTTGGAGAAGAGGGGTTTAGATGCGAAGCCGGTGCATAGAACGAGGAAGCGGGGGTTAACAGTTACTCCGGTGTCTGTAAAGACAGACCAGCGATTTGTGGTGGTGTTGAAGGAAACAGAGGTTACTCGAGTGCTGAAGGAGATGTTCCCGACTCAGATTGAGCTTCCTGTCAACGTAGTTGAGGTATTTGATAAGTTCCTGCCGGCCTGGATACTTTTCCTTCCAGATCCAGTCCCTCCATAACTCTTCGATGGAGAACTGATATATCGAGAAGTCGGTATCGATGCGTGCGCCGGGATAGCAGTTCCAATACCAGATGCCACCCAAACCACCACCAGCCTCGAAGACCTTGACAGAGAATCCAGCCTTTCGCAGCTGGTATAACTGATACAGCCCACTGAAGCCTGCGCCTACAACGAGAACGTCGAGATTCTGATGCCCGGTCATGAAGGTTCAATATTCGATGTGTAGTTCTTGTCTCTCACATTGCATGCATCAGGAAATCCCCGGTGATCTGGAGAGACCTTGTACAAGCCGGTACCGGCTTGTACAAGGTCCCTCCAGGCCTCCAGGCCACCAGCTCACCAGCTAGGTTCAAATCCCCCTCCAGGTCAGATTTTTGACATTTTTTT
>JAGGAS010009520.1:0-14259 GCA_017657355.1 Termitomyces sp. K1Ac | reverse complement strand
CATGGAGCATAAACATGATTGTCAGCAGGTAGATGCATTGTTCTGTGCATATGAGTTACCTGCCTCTTTCTCTCTAAGCATCACTGACCTTCTCTGCCAGAGTTAGGTACACCCTTCCTTCATCCTGCAGTGTTGTCAGGAGTTGGGGCAATGTTGGAGCACTCCTTGCCACCGGTTGGGACAATATAAGCATTGCTGTCCGTGGGCTCCTCACCAGTGTGGTGGAGCCAGGATGCGCTGGTAGGTTACCCCTTTCTTTCTTGTTTGTGCTGAAATTCACTCTGATCCTTAGTGTGACCGCTGTTGTTGTTGGAGAAACACATGCAAACTCACACCCCCACAACTCGAGTCTTGTGAGCAGTTAGCGGTATGTGCATACTGTTACAAAAACCACCTTGGCTGCTCGTTGAAGACCAAGTGGGAGAGCACGCCACAGGGAGCCAAGGAAAAGAGGAGGAGGAGTAAGAGGACCAGCTTGGCAAGGGGGAGCCTCCAAAGCATGTGGGACACCATTTTTGTAGGATACGTGTGCATTCACTGAGAGAAGCTGGAGGTGGTGATGGGCCCAATTGAGGGCAGATAATTTGTGGGGATGCTGGGTGTATTATCCCAGTATTTTGTGCATTCCAAACAAGACCATTGGTTGATATCATTGCTGTCTTGACTCTCTGCTCAATTTGAACCTGGAGATTATCATACCATTGTATGGCACTTCCAAGTCCCTTTCAAAATGCATCTTGTATGATATTTCCCTGTGTATTTATTTACTCAATGATCAGTAAGTAATATTGAAGAAGGACAAACTGACTTTTCAATTAAGGAAAAATAGATTCTTGTTTTTGGTAGAATGTGCCCAGGGCTCTGGTGAGAGCATTAATGGCATCAATGGCATCACATGAACGTTTGGACAGAGCATGAGAAAAATCAAGCAGATGTATTGATACTGCCATATAGGGTTGAGTTGGAGCAGTAGGAAACGATCCATGAGTGACAAGGAGCTCTGGAAGTCCCTGACATTCACAAAATTGAACAGGAAGTTTTGCATAATCTATTGATAGATGAACTGAATACATAAGAGTTCTGGAAAGGGTACTGATGGGTATGGTAGAGACAGAGTATAGTCACAAGTAGTAGTAGAGAGGCAGGTTCCTCAATATTTAGATGCAAGTTCACTTGCTGATGAGGGTATTTTGCCCATTGTAGTAGCTGAGTATGTCAAGAGAGGATCAATTAGCAGGGGCAGAAGGCCTTGCCAATGAGTATACAGTAATTTAGCTGCTTTATCTGGCAAAGTTCATTGAGGCTTTGTTTCAGTAACCTCAGGTTCAGGATATCTTTCAAAAGAAGACTCTGAAAACATTGTCTAAGGACTCCAATAGTATGCCTGAGTCTCTTTCTGAACTTCCAGGTGTTTGGTTAGACTCAGGAACTTCAGACACACTCATAGTTTCAGATCTCAAAGCTGCAGCTGCCTGAAGTGCCATAAGTTGTTCTGTTGCTTGTGACTGTTGCCAAGAGGAGTGACATATTAAGTGGGCTCAGCAGGATTCCATCATCTGATTGGAGACCTGAAAGGCATGCCCAATCCACCTGTAAAGAGTTGCCAAAGGTGGGACTCCTTGGGGGGAGGCATAAGAGAAGATGCAAGAAAGTGACAAGGAAGCAATAGGAAGTTCTACTTGACATGATAGCATTACATAAAATGATGAAGAGTTAGAAAACATCAAGTACAATTTGAAGTAGGATTTGGAGGAGAAGACAATCTGAAAGTATGTAGTCACAAATCTGGAGGCAGGCATAGAAATCTAGGAAGATCTGAGGATGCTGATTTTGGCAACCGCAAAGGATCATTGATCATCAAAGGATCAATGATTCTATTTTTGGCTACTGCAAGGTAGCGGTCACCCTCAGAGGCCCATTGGCATCAACAAGATCAATGGCTCAATAGTGGTAGGTGTGGCAAAAATAAAATGAATAAAAATAAATAAAAAATACAAATTGAAAAAGGAAAGGAGTTGTTGGTGCATAAATACAGTGTTCCCAAACTTGGTAATGGACACAAAGGTCATTTTAAAAGCTCAAGAACAATGATTGCTCCTCTTCATATTCTTTAAATGTTCATCTGATTGAATCTGAATAGTAAATACATGACTACAAGAGTGTTAGTTCAATTTCTGCCTCCCTCTCATCACACATCAATCCTCATCTGACCAACCTATTTTACAGTTTTTCAAACATTTAGAAGTGTTTCAACCATGACAGTTAACTTCATCGCAGTCTTGACAGGGATTTTTACAATTATCCACCTTCTGGCTCCCACTGCAATGCAGATCACCATACTTCTGGCATTTCTTTGCTTTCTCTTCCCTTGGGTTTAGAGGATTGGGAATGGATGCTTGGGCTCGTTGGCATGAGAGCTCCAGTAGTTGTGACAACAAATGAGTGCTAGTAGAGGCTTAAGGTATGTTGACACTGGACAGGCCAGCTAAATTGGATCCTGGCAGGAGCATAGAGGGAAGAGAAGCTTGCTGTATTGTGTTATGAACATAAGAAGTGACAGCTAGAGGAGCTTCCAATGGTGGTACCACTGTATCTAGCTCTGTAGCTGTACATCTGCTGTCATCACCTTTGTTTTCTTGATATTTGTACTTTTTTCCAAGCTCCATTATAGTAGAATTTCAATTGCTCAGTCAACTAAATAAACAATGTATCAGTATAATAATCAAGTCATTGATCAAGCTAAGCACATACCTTGTACAATATTTTGTTATTGATATCTGCTTCTGTGTTCCAGACCTGTACTGCAATGTTCCAATTTGGACCCATTATTGGGTTATTGAATTCACTATCTTGAGTCATCAACTTTTGAAAGAGAGCCTTTTCATCATAGTTATGAATCAGAAGCACAGGTTTACAAGTACCTTGCATCAATGCAAGAAAATGCAGTGGCTGTTTTGAATGCAGGCTAGGCATGTAGGCTGCCATTGCTGACTTGCTGCAAAGATTTTCAGAAATGGGCAGAACTTCGATTACCTCATCTGTTGCCTGATATAAGTTGCCATTTGTCCACCCAGACATAAGTCAAGGTTCAAGAAGCATCTCTTGTACAAGAGATGTCATTTCTTGAAGCTTGTTAGTTAACCAGATACTATAATGACCCACATAGCGCTGGCCAGTGCTGTTGAACGTCCCAACCTTATTACTTATTCAGCTTCTAGTTTTCAAGACAAAAATTGATAGAACTCACCAATTGATTATGACAAACAACAAAGTCATTGAGACAGTTCTGAGCATGTTCAATAGAAACACTAGATGAGAGTGAACTTCACATTTGGTTGTATTGATCCCCTGAATGCATTGATAGGGAGGTAATCCTATCTTACCATCAATGCCAAGCTAATAGAATAAGGCAACACCAGGTGGGTCAGATACAAATCCCTTCTGCACAAGCTCAAGAATATTTTTGGCCATTGCCCACACAGTCACATTGAAAAGAGGAGTCCTGTTTTAGCATCCTTCAATGGACCATAAGCTTGGAAAACCTGTGCAACAAGCGCATAGAGTTCTTCATGGGGTGAATGATGTGCTTGCATTGTTTCCAAAGCCAGTGCGGTCAAGTATAGAGAATATCATCCCAGGATAATGGCGGTTTCTGTGACAGACCCCAAGCAATGATGCAAAATTTGTCATTGTAATCAAAAACAAAAATAGCATCACAAAGCGCAATAGAGAACTTCTGGAGAAGTCCATGACCAGCAGGTATATAGAACATATTAGGAATGTGAAAAGGATCTTTCAGGACTCTGCTTTGAATGTACTTTGGCCATGATGATAAATGTGTTTCTTGAAGAAATTGCTCTCTGATATCATGACTTGTTGGGTCTATATCATGATCAGAGCGCCTGCTAGAAGCTTGGAGAGTATTTGATCTGGCAGCCTCTCTCAAAAGATCCCTAACACCAGGTATGTGACCTGACAATGAGAGCTGAGGTAAGGTTGAAGATGTGATGTTATCTTGCACAGGAATCAATAAGTTGTCTATTTCATTTGTATCTACCTTTTTGATGGATAGATTGAGATTGCTGTTATTTGAGGCTGTTTTGAGTGATACAGAGTGCTTGTCAGATGATGGTTGGGGTCTAAGTTGGTCCAATGAGATGGCCATGAGTCAAAGATAATTCCTCAGGCAAACAAGATGGAATGATGGTGTCCTGTGCTCTTGAAGTGTTTTTTTTTACGTGTTTTGGCCTCCGTATGTTACTATAGCTTCTAGAACAAGCACTTTATGAATTTCAATGATGCAATGTGATGGTGTAAGCATGATTCCAGAATAACTTGTATCATTTGAATGAGGCAAAATAACACCATGAGCAAGCACATGGCTATGATCACGACTACAAAGAATGACTAGAGTGCCAATTTCAGGTTTATCAGGTAATGGGCTGGGACTGGCAATTTATATAAGGGAATTATATATTTGAAGGGAGGCCAAGGCATCAAGGGCAGCATAGGGGATCTGCTTTGAAGTGACAATGTCATCCTCCTAAGATGTACTAATGTGCTATGAGACATTCTTGCTCAGCTGCTTGTGAAGTACTGCAGCACAAAGATCTGCCAAACTGCATTGTGCTGAAATAATGACTAGTCTGTCCTTTGCAAATTTTGCAAGATCTATCCCACCTACAAATGATATAGATGATTGACAGGCTTGCTCAAGATACTTCAAGTCAGCTGTAACATTACATCCAACTTTGATTATGCATGGGTTTGCAAGTACCTGCCTCAGAAGTAAAGGTAGGTGCTGACCTGCAAGCATACCCCCAATAAAGATGGAACTAGAGCAAATCACACACAGTGGATTCCTTATGCCTTTCAGAACATTCAGAATGATCCTCAAGAATGTCATTTGCTGTCTGAGTTCTTACAGGAATTGATTGATTTTGTAAAGAACAATGTAAGTAAAGATTTACCTCTTTTCCTTTATTTTCAATGACTTTTTGTAGTTGGCACACCATCTTCCCAAAGAATATGGAGAACTATGTGCCTATGTGGAACAACTTCCACTGAATGCATGTAGCCCGGCTCATCCTTCTGGAGGATTGGTGGTCAATATTTGTGTTGCGATTAGCACTCATAGAGACTGGGTCAACAAAATCCTTTGTGTAGTCATACCTTTGGGCTTCTTCACAGGAGGGGAAATTGCCTATATAAGCCAGGTATAGCCATTAAGTTGGCTCCAGTGGACATTTTTATATTTGCTTCTTGGCACATCACACATTATAATCTTCATTTTAAGAGTGAAAGGGCATCTATCATTTTACATTTTGATAGGGAGGGTGACAAATGGGTAGATGGCAAGAATGGTTGGAATATAGTAACAGTCTACAATTCATAAATTATGGTACATACTTCATTGATCTAAGTATGTAGCTATCTTATTCTAACTTGAGAACCAGCTTTCATGATCCAGTCTGCATCAATCTTTTGCCTGTATCTAATTGAACTTCCCATTGTTTTTTTGCCTTCTGATATTTCTCTTCTGCTTCTCCAATTGTCTTCCATACCTTCTGCTTCTTGTGGGCTTCATCTTCCTTGATATAGGAATGGTTGTATTCAATTTGTTCAAGATATTCAATCTGCTTGTCAACTCTGTCCAAGTATTGTTGGCGCACATCAGCCACCTTTGTTGATTTGGCCTCCAATTTTTGATTATGTGCTTGGATCTTACTGTCTTGGGATTCTAAAGCCTTGCAAACAATAAGGCCTAGTAATGATGACAGAACAGCACCTGTTTTGTCATACCCTTGCACTTAAGATTTTCTTATAAGACAGGCAAACTTCTGTTTCTTTCAAAACCTGAAGGCAATATTAGGTTGAATGCTAAAATATCTTTGTGACAGATAATATTGACTCATCTGACATGTTTTTTCTTCTTCTAAATCATAGATATGGCCTTTTTTCAAGCCACCCAATAATTTATATCTGGTTCTTTCTTGATTGATGTCAGGATAGACAATCTCCACTATATTTCTATGGCTCTCACTAGCCTTCCATATTTCTATAGATATAAAACTCTTTTCTTAGCAAATATCAGAAAAAGCAAAGCCTGATCTCTCTTTGTCAGCTAGCCAGTTTATGAAAGTGAGATTGACTAGTAGTTATAGAGGAGCAACACTTACTCCTTCCTGCTTGACCACCATCTTGCTTGATACATTCAAGAATAGCCTCCCAGCTATCATGGCTAATGCAAACTAGAGCTTTTTTCTCATCAAATTACAGACTTCATTCATCACAGCACACTTGCGGATATTCTGGTAAAAGTGACTGTAACACAGACAAAAGATACGAGCAAGATGTTCTGTTGGAGAAAGAGATGTCAAGTATTGGTCTCTTTCATGTAAATCCAGTTTTTCATGGAAAGTTTGAGCTAATTTCTGAAGATGCATGCCAAGACCTTTTTATAACTTCAGAGCCGTTATCCAACAAAGATTGGATTAATCTCACCTTTAGCCTGTCCTGCATGCTGATCACCTGTCCACTGAAGGAACATGCCATTATAATTGACCATGTCTAATGAACCACCTCTATCTTAAGAAACATCCAATGTCTTCCTGGATTATGCTTTCCAGTTCAGTAAATACAATAAGATGGGCTTCAGCACACTAGCAATTCATATATACTTGACACAGAGTTATGCCTAGAGAAGCGTTGAATACATATAGTATTGGCCTAGTGAATTGACTTACTCTTGTTGCAAGAACAATCAACAAAGGCAACTTAAACTCTTTAAAACCATAAATACACTTATGTCCAATGTCACTCTGAAGATACTGTGCTTGAGCAAATTGTTGACTTGAAGCAAGAGTCATGCAAACAATTATTTGAAGTGTGTTGATAGTAGAATACCATATGTCTTCTTCATTGTCTTCAGAATCAAAACTGAGACTAGATAGAGGTATATCAAGCATTGGCTGTATATAATGTTCTTTTCTAGAAAGGCTAGCATTCCAATACTCAAAGATATCAACAACTCCTGGTGTTAATTTATACATAAGCATTTTAGTTGTCAAAAAAGATTCTGAGGTTTGTACCTTTCCATCCAGTACCATTAGGAAAACATTAGGTCTTGGCTTGATCAATATATGTTTTAATATAAAATTGGTTGGACAAGGAGATATGAAAGTCACTAAGAGTTGGGTTGGGAATGTTAGGAAATTGTTCTTGAAGGAAGTTTTTGAGTTTTGAGAAGAGGATTGCATAGAAAGAATTGAGGTGTTAAGTCGGCTAGATCAGTATTCTTAGGCCCTGTCCTGCAACCGAAGTTAGTAGGATTAATTAACAAAAAATCAATTAACCCACAACAATGCCCAAACAATGCCTTATGTTACTTAAATACGTGTTCTGTAAAATCCTGATTTGATTAATGGGTGACAACAAGAATATCTGATCCTGCCTGCCGCAGGTGACCAACAGTGACACAAACTTGCAAAACTTGCGTTAATATGTTCTCATGGATTAACATTAGGTACTGTTTGGCACTGTTGTGCGCTAATTAATTTTTTGTTGATTAATCCTACTAACTTTGGTTGCAGGACAGGGCCTTAGTTGATTGAAGAAGTTTTAAAATACTAGCTTTGATAACAGGAGGCGTTTTAACAGGGGAAGGAATGTAATGAGTATAAGGCCCTTTAGAAGTGACAAGCATATAAAGGCAAACTCTTCAATACTCTTCCAAGGGTTCATATTCCTGAAATTTACAAGTACAAGAGATGTGCTTGAGTAGTAGTTGTATGAGCTTGTTCTCATTATTCCTGTGAGTTTGAGCTAAGTAAAACCAATATCAGTCAACAAATTATATAAAAAGTGAGAATAACATACAATGAAAAAGCTTTTGTTGACTGAAGTTGGAAATTGTTGAACAGGATGATAAAGGACCAGAATCCATGTTTCTTAGAGCAAGTTGTTTTCAATAAGAAATTTCCTCTTCATAATTGGTAAGGATGGCCTCAATATAATCTAAATCAAGGTTTCCAGTCATTTCAAGGCTCAAGTTGAAATAGTGATCCTGATTAGCCTTTGATGGATAGTGTTCACATCTAAAACCAGAGATTCATAGTGTTTATAAGAAAAAAAAAGTGGACAAACCTGATAAGAGGTTTTCCTTCAAATGTGCATTCAAAAAGAAGACACCCATCACAAGTTGGAGTCTTAGGATAGCCTCGGGTGATCAATGCTTCATGAGCAAGCAGATCTTGTTGCTCATCCTCTTCTTCTTTTATTCAAGCAGTAGTTTCATACTGAGCTCTAGTGCAGCCCAACTGCTAAAGTGCAGTAAGAAAAGCCAGAGTTCTTTCAAAGACATGTTTTCCAGAGGATGTCCCAGCAGCTACTTGATCATACATCCAAAACATTTGTTCTTTAAGAGAGATCAGGCCTGCATTTGTATGAGGCTCTACTGCTAGGTCCTGATTGGCAAAGAGACAGATTTTATTCCCTTGATCTAATGATATTTCAATGGAAGAAAATAATGATAATCTTTGAGAATCTCATAAGTAGAGTGTTTTTTGCAGCAAGGCACTTTTTCTCCCATATGAATGTTGCATGGAATATTACAATAGATTTGTTGTGAGAGCTTAGAATAACCCATAGGAGGTCCATAAGAATAAACAAAATTTAATGAAGGACAAGTCCATTTGTCTGGATCTTGTTTAAATAAATGTCCAATAAGTCCTTGATCTTTCCAAGCACTAGTTTCAGGAAATTCCAGAGAAACTCCTCCAGAATATGTATATAGCTTGGACAGAGTTGTTTACCGAGTCAGAGGTACGGAGAATTCCACTTTCTCAGCTAAATGGTTGTCATTCTCTGCAAGAGCTTCTTGTGGCAACACTGAAGCCTGTAAAGGCTCAGATTCAGGTGGCATAGAATTGAGCAGTTCTCCAATAGTTAGCTGTCAAGACATAGCAATTCCAGAATGAGTGAGCTTTGACGTCTGCCACAAACTATGGAGGACTTCCACTTTGTTGTGCTCCAGGCCCTTCTAAAGAATTGACAATTGTACGTTTAAGACCATCTAATGAAATCTGACCCACTCCTTCAATATTCACCCTATTTTCCACCTCATTGCATTTTAGGCTCTTCCAAGGCATTACAAACCTTCCAAAAGAGCTTCAAACTTCTGGAAATCTGATTTTTCCCTGTTATTTTTAATGAAATTGAAATGTCTGAGGATATACTTTTATATTAACTGTCATATTTGTGTTAAAAATAGTTCTCAGCCAGTAGATGTCTCTTTTAGAAGGTCTCTTTCCTAATCCTTATCTTGATGATGGATGACTCAGCATCTTCAATTCTTTTAGTCACAGTGTGACATGTATACTCAAAATAGGCTTGTGAAAAGCAAACTGTCAACTTATATAATTATTTATAATTATAATACTCAAAAGATCTGGATCCTCAGTCTGGAACCACATTGATCTTCAGCCTCCCTTCTCTTCTTTGATTGGATCCAGTAACACCCAGGCACTCTCCCCTCTAGATTATAGGCCAAATCAATATCAAGTATGGACACTCATTAGATTACACAAAGTCATGGCCGCTTTTCAATAGAAAAATGAAGTTCATAATCACGAACTTTGCGCTTCATGCATGGTGAACAACATCACATCCTTTAAGTAGGTTGCTCTTATTAATCACAGCATTTATGTCACAAAACTTAGGAATACAACTCTTCATCAAGCGTTGCTTTGATCAAAGCTTGCGCTTGAGGAGATCGTGGCATGATGGAACACTCAAAAGATAAAGGTATACTGAAAAGCTTTAAATTATAGCAGATGTAGAAGTATCGAGGACCTACCAAACTATGGCAGAAAGATACTCGTGAGATGGTTCTATGACATTCCCACTTTCATCCTGGGCCTTTGTGAAAGGTAGCAAGAATCAATGTAACAGTGATCCACACAGCAGAGAAAGCCATGTGGCATCCAGAACATATCCTAATGGTGAGTGTTAGTTCAGCCACTGTATCATTTGATGTCAAACTTGTATAACATCTTCTAAATCCAAAAGCTACATGCTTTGAATTCCTCACATTTGGATTCAGTTTCCCCTCTTTCTTAAACCTGTCAGGGTCAAAGTTAAATGGCCAAGGATAAATCTTCTCATCATGCAGCATCACCCTATGTCACGAGCTTGCATCATCAGTATACAACTTAATTCTTATTTGAGACTTACCATACATTGAGAATGACTGTAGAACCTTTGGGAAGCCAATATCCGTTGTACACATTGTCAACATCAAGCAAGTGTGGTATAGCTACCAAGCATAGGTCAAAAGCATGTGACTCAATATCCTTCTGTCTATACTTATTGGAGTGACATTCTTCCATTGCAAAGTCTCTTTCACAATCACAGTGATATATGGTAAGGAGTCTTTGTTGTCAAAATCTGGGAGCCAGTTGGAGCCAACAACATGGTCAATTCTTCCTGGGCCTTCTTGAGTGCAGTGGGGTTTTTGAGCAGGCAAAGTATGCAAGATGCAATAGCTGACATGGTCTATACAGATGCAATAAATAGAATGCTTACATTCCTCAATAAGAGCTCACAGTATCCAATCTGCTGGGTAGTTGAAACCTCTTCACAGCAGTGTGATTGAATTCTTGATGTAATAGTCAATGACAATGACACCTTCACCAAATGTTAAACCATGGAAGGCTTGAGATGGAAGCAGACACTCACCAAGCATCACCTAAAACCAGAATTATTGAATCTGAATCAGGGAAAGAAAGAAGTTGCTAGAGCTGACTATAAGGCATCCAAGCAACTAGAAAATCCCAACCCATTAATTCATGGATCATAGGCATCCATGCCCTGTGGAAAGCAGTAAAGTCCGATTGTGCAAGAGCATTGACAATAGTTATTCCTCTGCCAGAAAATATTGAAGATCTCTTCTCAAATAGTTCTGTGGCTATTTGTGCATTGTCAAGAACAATTATTGATGTCCACACAATATCAAGATATATAATTTCAGAACCTGTAAAGTAAGGGTCAGTATTCAGTCCACATATAGTTCATGATCTCACTCAGCCAATTCCTGTCACCATTTGTGATATGTTACCCACTCAAAGCCTTTTGGCATGTTTAGGACATTTCCTATGATAGGTAGTTTCTTTGGGCCAGGAGGAAGTGGGAGGGCTTTACACTCCTCTTAGTTTTCTTTAGACTCCACCTGGAGTCTACCTGGAGTCTCCAGGGAGTCCACATAGAGTCTATGTGCAGTCTACCTGGAGTCTCCAGGGCATAGAGTCTATGTGTAGTCTACCTGGACCCATCTAGACAAGACATCCAGTTTGATAGTACATGCAAGTCTACTTTGACTCCAAGTAGACTCCAGGTAGGCTTTAGATCTACATGGACTCTACTATCCACCCATTTGTGGACTCCACATGTAGTCTATATAGACACACATGGAGTACAGGTCAATGGCTCACATGTACTTGTTATTTTATTATAATAAAAATTATAATAGGGAAGAAAACCTGCATGCATGAGCAAGAATTGAACCAAGGTTCACTTGACAGCTGGCTAAGACTGAACAGAAGGTGTTCTATTCATTGGACCCCAGACACTTGTAATATTGCCACTCAAAATGCCCCTTGACACAACCGAGTCTGTGATTTGTTGAACATGTCACATTTTGTTTATCTGTGATGTTCATCTGTTTAATGTTCAACCACCATCCATCAATGTTCAACATTCAATGTAACATTGACCTCAACCGCTCACAGCCAACCACAACAACAACCACAATAATGACCACAATGACAATGATGATTGTGGTCATGACCATGACCACTAGCACCCAATGACGTGACCCTGACATGAACATGGACATGAACCAACAACAACCACAACAATGACCACAACAATGACCACAATGTCAACAACAATCATGGTCACAACCATGACCACTAGCACTACACAATGCAAGACCAACACTGACACCAACCTGAACCCAAACCCAAACCCAACATCAACATAATGCTCCCACAACGTGTTGCACACCAACCACATCAAGCCCACAATTTTGACCTCAATTCAACAACACCTCAAAACCAAACACAAATGCCATGAACACAAATACAACAATCACAATGATCACAATGATCACAACAATCATAATGAACACAACAATCACAACAAACACAAACATGACAACCATGGTATGTATAATCTGCTTTGTTATACTATTTTACTGACTGACCACGACCTCTACCCAACAAACTGATCAGCCGACGACCATCATTGGAGATAGTAGCAGCCGGTTTGAATGTCAAGGGGAGCTAGGAGGCCCGAGCAGCAGGCGGCCTGTGAGGTATTTATTTTTTATATTTTCCTGAACACCTCTATTACCCAGACAATGTGCTGACGCCTACAGCAGCATCTCAAACCCAAACACAGCCTACCTGCTGCCATCACAATGACATGTGCACCAACCATAACAAACCAATATATCTTGAACCTGATCCTAGCCCACTGGCCGCCATCACAATGACATGTGCACCAACCATCCACACATCAACAAACTGAGCAGCAGCAACAAGCACAACCATGAGGACAATCACAATCATGTCCACACATCCACATTCATGTCCACAATGACTGGTATGTCTTTCTGCTGTCTCTCAATCTTTTAACTAAACTATCTATGCAGACATCCATGAACACAACTCACAAGCCCGTCCACAGCCCGTCACAACATGCAGGACTTGTACAGCCCAATGAACCCAACAACAGAATAACATCACAATGCCTGGTATGTTTTTCTATAGCCTGATTTTCTTTTTTTTTTACCTTGTGCACAAACACTATCAAAGACTGAGGTCACAAAGTGTGCATGGTGGAAGGACTAGATAGCTAGATAGCGTGAAACGCGGTCTCAGTTGCACTTCAATAAAGCAAGACAAACTGTATTAAATACTTAGATAGCGTGAAACATGGTCTAGGTTAAGTAGGTAATGAGTATATGTAGTGTAAGGTAATATGATGAACATACCTCAGTCACACTTCAATAAAGCAAGACGAACTGAGGTATGACAAATTAGGAAAACATATTTATAAAGGTGCAGCCAATTACTGATGCAACCCTCTGAGACACGTAGAGACGTGTCCTACTCTCTAACAGCGCATCGGCACTGGTAGTCTCAGGCAGTAGGCTAAGGGTCCGACCTGCCTTTCCACCATGTAGGGGCCAAGGTTGTGGTGCAACAGCTTCTTTGATGGCCTTGTGGTGTTGATATCTGACCCGTCCAGGTATACCTGGTTGCCTGGCTTGTACTTGGGGGCAGGAACACACCCACAATCATAGTACCGTGCCATGTCCTCCTTTGCCTTTACCAATGCTACCTTCACCTCCTCCTATGCCGCCTTCATCCTGTCCACAAACTCATTAACGGACTTGTTCTCTGAAGGGCATGTGTGAGGTTCAAATAAAGCCCATGTGGAGGTGGCACCCAGTGTCTAAGAAGAATGGAGACATCTGTGTTGAGGAATGAACATGGTTGTTGTACTGGAATTCAGCATCTGGGAGCAGCTTGTCCCAGTCATCCTGGCGCTCATTGCAGAATAGGCACAGATACTGCCCCAATTCCTGATTGACATGCTCAGTCTGGCCATTGGACTGTGGGTGGTAGGTGATGGAGGTGTGGAGTTCGACGTTGAGGAGATGGTAGAGCTCTTGAGTAAACTCAGCAACAAATTGCAGGCTGTGGTCAGAAATGTATGCATCGGAGAGTCCATGCAGCTTCCAGACGTTCTTTTGATAAAGGTTTGCAGCCTTCATGGTGGAGCAGGTAGTGTGGGTAGGGATAAAGTGAGCTTGTTTCCCACAGAGGTCCACCATGACCATGATAGCAGCATATCCATGAGCGTCTGGGAGTTCCACAATGAAGTTGACAGAGGCTACGCTCCAGCGTTCAGCCAAAATGGGGAGTGGGTGGAGCTGATCCCATAGGAGGCTGACAACAGGGCTTGGTTTGAAGGCAGAGGTCACAGGTGCTGGTGTAAGACCCAATGTAGTGTGACATCTGTGGCCACCAGTAATTACAGGACACCAGTCCCAATGTCTTCCATTGGCCAGGGTGACCTGCAATGCAGGACTTGTGATGCTGCTCTACAATGTGTCACCAAAGTTCTTTGCATATTAGGGATGTAAATGCAACCTTGGAAGGTGAGCAGGTCATCCTGCACATCCCACTCGTC
>JAGGAS010009519.1:0-14318 GCA_017657355.1 Termitomyces sp. K1Ac | reverse complement strand
GACAATCATGTACAGGCAGGATCTTGAAAGGCTGCTCCGACGAACCTCGTGAAGTTGCTCTACTACCCATAAGAATCAGTGTCTGGTGAGCCCGTTATATGTTAACATTTTCTCTCAAACTTCAGCCGAAGCCCAGAAACTTATGATGAAATTTCACTGTGGAGGAGGACCATTTCCTTCAAGTTAATCACATTAACTCCTGTAGCTTGCTTTTGTATGAACACACTCGTTATGTTGGCCCCTTGTCCTTTGTCGCGTCGTTGTATGTTTGCTCTCTCCATGCTAATTTGAGCTGATCCTCTGCTCATAGTGATTCCAGGCTTTGCGGTTGGTTTGATTTCCATACTTTTCAAGGGATTGACATTTACATCTTATCCTCAACACGAGTCATCTTTTCAAAAGTCGTCATCGACTGAACGAAAACACTGGATTAGACGTCATTGACACCGTCGTTCTCTCTCAGATTCTCTACACGATAAACCCACCACCTGAATGGTTATTGTACTGTAATGGTGGATCTTCATGTACCACCAGCAATCAAATATACATTTCCGCATAATTCATGGTATTTGGAAATTCATCAGATATGAACGTAGACATCATGCAAAATGGGCGACTCAGCACCTATAGATAAAGCATACACAAGTCGTAAATAAGGTTCTGTGCTTTTATCTGCTATGTCGCCGCGATAGTACCGTGCTGAATAGCAGATAGAGAGCAGCTACGACGAACTCCATCACAACAGACATGATCAGGTAGGTGATCCATTGGCCACGAATTGGATTAAATTTGGCCAAAATAGGATTTGAGGATAGCGACGTGCCGAAAAGGTCAGACGCAGACCATGCAGCGAGGATGGCATAGGCAACGCGGACACCGAGGAATGGAAGGGCAAGAGTCGCACCGCCGAGTAGCTACGAATCGACGATTGAACAAGCACATTTAAAGAAGGATACATGGCATACCCTGAGGCGATAGCTCCTCATCTGGAAATGATAGGTCCAGCAACCTAAATGGGCCAGGAAGAGGATCACATAAACACCAGCGAAGACGCCAGTGCTGACACGGCGTAATATGGACCCAATATTTCCTTTGTCAGGACTGACATGGGTCCCAAGTATTCCGCCAGCAATAGACAACGCGAATCCCACCAAGGTAACCAGACCAGTAAGCCGAAATATCAGAGATACCCTGGAAATTTCGCTATAGGTACTCTGGCCCCTGAAAAACAAAATGAGACTTTGCAAGAACAAGAAGGCTGTAGTAACCATACGCCATCCCAAGGAACCCTATAGTCGAGAGCAATAACGGAGCCAAGGCTGTGGCTTGTAGTGTGTACGCAGCAATGAAAAGGTCGACTTTGGGCTGTTGGAGCAGTTCACCGGCCAATAGCAAGGCGGCCTCGGAAATTCGAGCTGTCTACAAGTGTTAGAACTCTCAGAAAGTGGTACTAGATAAAGCTCGCCTGCTGAAAAGATAAAGAGAAAGAGCCATCCTGCATCTCTCCTGAAGGCATAGCGCCAAACCAAAGCAATCGTGAAAACAGCAAGGGGGGTATAGAATGCGATCTGTGATGCAGCAATTTTTCCGTGGATATCCAAAGCAGGCATGGATGAAGTGGTATGGTGGGTATATATGTGTCGACGGGATGAAGGAACGCGACGCGAAGCGTGCTGAGCGGACAAAATCAACCATTGATCATGATCGGGGTCGAATGCACGTGGTAGATAAGATTAGATCCAATTTTTTCGAACTTGATTCCAAACACCATGAGACTTCCCCGTCGTGTGCCATGGGCTTCACTTTCTGAACTGGAACAAATATGCGCATGGATATACACCGATGAGAACGATATTGGCGCGAAAATTCTTGCTATCAACAGAGTAAGTCCTACCACGTCATCGTTCAGAAACCACTTCAAATTGATCATTTCTGTCAGTTGTCCGCGTGGAAAGTTATAACATATCTGCCACATGCCCTTGAATCTGCATTGTCTATTCTAGTAACTATTGTTGAAGACACCACACAAACCTCTTCTACTTCCTCGTTATCAATCCGACAAAGCTATTCAACAGCTATCATTCGCCTGGTCAATGGACTTGTAGATCCCCTACAGCTTGGAGCCTATGCAAGGTCCATTGCTTCTATAGCAAATCAACTCGGTCTTCCGCCTTGGCTAGTGGAACTACGTCATGCTGCGACGCACGAAGATCTTCCAAGCCTCGACCTGCTTCGTGACGCGGCACGAGAGGTATGCTGTCCCGATCATTCTTTGTAACAAGTAGTGACGTCCCTTCTCAAAGTCTATGACCTGGCTCCTTCACAACTATTTTCTCCCGACAATCAACCCCACCATAGTTCCTGAGAATCGAACGAATCTACGTTCACTAGAACCAGCGTTGAAGCAATACAAGAGGCTCTTGAAGATCACGTTGAGGGATGCATCTCTGAGAACGCGATACAAGGCGGACATTCTTTCCGTCCTGAAAGAGATTGAACGCTGGATAGCTGAAACTCAAGTGGCTGGAAATGTGGCAGCCAGAGAAATTGGCTGGGAAACAAGTACCTCAGAAGTCTTGTCGGGCTCGGACCCTAAGGATCGGTGGGCATTAGAAAGACTTTGTGATGCTTTACTAGTGAAGGGCTCGCTTGTTCCTCTTTCTAGAAAGTGAGTTATATCACCAAATTTTTGTCAGTTCCTGACCATTTTCAGAAAGCGGGATTTTCCACAGGATACTTTCTTTCCGCCCAAGTTTTCGGTCCAACTTTGGACCCCCCTACTGCAACATCTGCAAAGTCTTCACTCCGAATTCTATGCCATTTTAGCCAGACGCATCGTATCCACCCTTCTTCCTGAGAGCGAGAATTCTGAGGAAGATGTCCAGCGAGACTTCTCGTATGACATGTGTATAGCTCGTTGGGCAAAGTGGGTCACTGAGACGGCGTCTAGTGGCGACTTGGCAACGAGTTATGATTTGCGAAGAGAGATCGCTCTCACGTTGATGCAATCCCTGGGCCATGTTTGGTCGGCTCCAAATCGACAGAGGCAAGTTCTATCTACGTGTGCAAAACATGGTCTTTCTCAAGTCGCTTGCAGAACTACAGAAAGTGCTATGGCTCTCTTTGAATCGCTTTGTGGCGGCGTTCCTGGCCTAGAAACTGCCCTGACGATGTTGAGATCTCTGGCATCTAATGTCAAACCTAGTGTGCGTGGAACTGTTCACAGTTATTGTTCCATTCTCATACCAATGTGATAGGATTGGAGTTCAGACGATATATCTTTGATGGATAGACGTTTAAAAACAATTCTTGCGTCCGACTCGGATTCCCCATCAAAATCTGCTATGTCTGGGGAACACCTACGGATGACAGTCGGAGAGGTTCCAGGTTGGAGTCTTCTTGATGAGAATAGCGGTTGGCGCCCATGTCCTATAGGTGTCCATTTCACGTTTGCTATCTAGAACGGTAACGGCTTAGGATCTATACCTCTGATGCAAGTGACATTGCAAGAGACATGACTTGGATCAACGATAGTTGTAGTTGAGTTGATGCGATCGTTTCACAAACCTCGTATCCTCTGACCGAGAATCGTTAAAAGGGGAGGAGTTTGTGTGCAACATATGATAAGCTCCAGATAATTCCCTGTGGTACCTGTATGCATGTAGATCTCCGCCAAATCATATCCACCTCAATGCTACAATACCCATGCATGAAAATCTTTCTACATTAAATACTTCCCGATTAGATAAAGATGAGATCATCTGACTCACAGAGAAATTATGTCACCGAGTTTGGCGGGTTTGTCAGGCCGCAGTGCAGAGTGATACAAAAGTCTTTTCAGATTGCGACTTCCATGAAGCTCAACAGCCCTATACCACAACCACTCTCAAAGGAATGCTCCAAGGCTGCCAGGATCTGTGAGCTTCTGTGCCCTTGGGTGTAGGGATCGCCTGCTGAGAGGTACTGATATCGTCATAATTTCTATATCATAGTCAAGTCTTTCGTCGATGGCAGTAACAATGGCCTTGATGGAGTCATTCCCCGCTCTGTGCTGAGGAACGCTAAAGGCTTTGCTATTTTTACCATCTTCAAAGCTGGATTTCTCTTTTCCGCCAGAGCTGGAAGTGGAGTGGTTATTGCTCGGTTGGACGACGGCAGTAAGTCTCAAGTAAAATGTCTTTAGACTTCTTCCCAGCCTCTTATAATCGTTTGTAGGATGGTCCGCTCCAAGTGCGATAGGTACTGCAGGCCTCGGTGTCGGCGGTCAAGCTGGGGCTGAAATGACAGATTTCCTTGTCGTACTCAATTCTCGTTCCGTAAGTGATCTTGGAATATCATTATTGTATTAAGTAGAAGTTTTGCAGGCTATAGTAAGGACCTCTTTATTTTATCTCTCAGTTTGCTGATGGAAACCTTCCAGCAAACTTTCATGGCAGCCGGCTCCCTTACACTCGGAGGTAATCTGAGTATTGCCCTCGGACCTTTAGGTCGTAATGGGGAAGCACTCGGGTCGCTCAACACTAGCGGCAAAGTAGCTGCGATGTATGAACATCAGTATTCCCGCTAATATTGGCCGTGCGTTCATTGGATTATCACAGGTACAGCTATTCGAAGACCCGAGGTCTCTTTGGAGGGATCTCAGTCGAAGGTTCCGTCATAGTTGAGCGCCAAGACGCCAATCACCAAGCCTACAATTCTCCTGTAACTGCACGCATGCTACTTGGGGGCGTAGTAGATCCTCCAGAATGGGCGGCATATTTCATTCACACTCTCGAAAGCTGTACGGGCATGCCAGGAGGTAGGCAGTGGATTCAGGATGAACACACGGAGGCCCGAGGAAACTATGCATTCGGCGGCCCAGCAAGCCCTGGTGCCGAAAGGAGTTCCTCCTATCAACAGAGGTCATCTGAGGTATTTCCTCCGCATACGTGGGGAAAGCAGAAAGATTTTGGTTCATATTTTGAATCACAGGATGAGGTTCCCCGCACCCAGCATCGACATGGGCGTGTCACTGACTGGGACCAGGATATTTCGTCATCTTCCTTTGATTCTCAGGTTGTATCAAAGAATTCAACACGACCACAGATTAATCAATCAATCTCACAATCCTCAACTGGTCCTACCTCCCTTGACATGTCTTATGACAACCCAGCACATACAACTCGACGGTTATCATCTTATAGTGCACCAGCTCCATCCTCGGACCCATTTGCAAACTTAGGGGGAGCTAACTGGGTTCAGACCAGCGCCACAATCCATACAAAACCACGACCAGAATTGAACCAACAACGTGAAGGTGTTGGTCGTGCCATTGCTTTGTATGATTTTAAGGCGGTAGAGGTAAATTGTTTGTCTTCACGCATGCCCCTCCAAATGATAGGCTCTTTCTAGAGTGGAGATTTATCCTTCAACAAGGGTGATGTCATAATTATTCTGAAAAAGAGTGACAGCAGTGATGATTGGTACGCATTTATCGTCACAATGTCAATAAATTTTACATAATCTTGAATATCAGGTGGACTGGCAAATGTGGAGACCACCAAGGTCTATTCCCAGCGAATCGTGTTCAAATTCTTTAACCTTGTGGCGCACCAAAGTATGTAAGAACACTTTAGAAAACTGAATGTAAGATATGTAAGTTGGCGCAATGTTCCTATGTACCATATATGCATCTCGTTATATCCTGTGTAATGTACATTGCAAGTTCCAGATAGCATACTCATTCTTATTCATGATACCAGGACATCGCAACCTCTTCGTCAACCTCATTGTCCGATATTGTAAGGTCAATTACCTCTGATGAGGCAGTGGCCGTCGTCCTGTGCATTTTTCTGTCTGCTCTGATATCTTCGGAGTCGGACAATTCTATCACTTCATTAATGATATCAGGAGTCTTGGGTGGCAGTGCACGAGAATGCCACTCGAGAACTCGAGGATGAGCCATGACCCTAAATGATTGATCAAACAAATTAATCACAAGGTTCAAAGTAAATGGAATGGAATTTACTTTGACACATCAAAATTAAGGACTTGAAGTTGATCCATACGAGTTGCGCGCGAAAGAGCAACATAAGCTAGAGCTTGTTGGCTTCAAGACTGTGAAGAGTGTTCGATCAAACTCTACCTTGACCTTTCTCGAATGTCTGCCTGAGGTCCACCTTCACACGTTCTAGAGTTTGCCCTTGGGATTTGTGGACACTAAGTGCCCACGACAGTATCAATGGAACCTGTGATCTGTGGTCAGTAAATATGAATTCAGTATGATGTATGGCTCACTTGATCGCGGCGAGCTTCCATCCCGCCATCCGCATTATTTACCGTAAAGTCCTGGGGAATTATAACAGTCTCTCGCCCACCAATAAAGCGAACGACAGGCCAGGCAATATCATCTCGAGGAAGCTGCTGCTTGCCTCCCCCTCGATCAGCACCCGCTATATGGGCACCCTCCGAAATGGCATCTCCAACTCTTACAAAACGTAATATCTGGCCAACGGAACCATTTACCAATTCTCCTTGAATCAGGTTCTTGCAAGCATCAAGTAGACATCTAAGGTGGATGAAAAGAGCTCACCTTAACTAACATGACTTGAGCGCCAACCTATTTCCTGATACATCTGAATCATACAGATCCTCGATGATTCGTTTCACGAACCTTTAATTCTATTCGTGGAGGAACGACAAGACGTTCCAGGAGGCGTGCCATCTGTGACAGAGTGGTACGTTGACCATTCGAATCGATACCAGGAATGTCGTTTGCATTGTAAGTGTGTGATTCTGTTTGAAGTTGCTCAAGACGGAAGATATTGGCGTTATCGACTTCACGTCTGGTTGAGAAGCTAGATGGAGCACAAATTAAGCTATATACGAAAATGAAAAGAAGTAAATACAGTTGTGTTGGCTCAATTCCATCTGCGTAGACAACTTTCCTGGACAATGCAGCAAAAGCGCGCGCTGCTTTATCGTCTATCTGACCAAAGCGCATGGCATTGAGTATGTCAATAAAATCTGCTAGCTATTTGAGTAACACGGGCAGCACATGAGCAAAGGTGTACCTTGATCTTTTTGACGGAAGACGCGTGCTAGTATGACAGGCGGCCCTACACAAGCTTCCCAAGTATCGGCATCAAATGCGAACACGGGCGGTATCTGTTGTCCTTTCTTATCACGACCAGGTACTGGAGGAAGCTGACAAAAGTCGCCTGAGAGGACAAGCTAGTTGTCGATGAAAAGGAAGATTAGGAAAAGTTGCTTCTATCACGAACCTGAATTCCACCGAAGTGATGATCATTACGTCGGACTGCTCTAGCGATGCATTCCTTTCCACCAGTTGCATGAGACAGAGTGCTGAGTGCACTCAAACACAATGGAACGCTTACAAGTTTGTCAAACAAGGAGCCGTCTATCATTGAAACTGGAATTCAAAGTAAGTGACGTTGATATTATATTCTTTAAAGTGATGTACCTTCGTCAATGATGAGGGTGTCTACATTTTGCCAACGTTCGAGGATTTTTCTAGATTGCTCGTTGCCAAAGAACTTGCCGATATATCGTTTCGCAGGCAGATCCCCAAGTCCGATTCCTGCCCAGGAATGGAGGGTACTTCCACCGATATTGACTGCCGCTATTCCCGTGGACGCCGTGATACCCACTGTGTCACCGCGTTCTTTCAAGGTGTCTATGATCTCGCGTAATAGTACAGACTTCCCGGTACCTGGTTTAACATCAGCATTTTGGTGCAATGTTTACTATGGGGAACACACCGGCAGAACCAGTAAAAAAGACGTTGTCTCCCCGTTTAACTCTGTCGAGGACCTGTTGTTGTTCAGGAGATAGCGTGACCAGTACCGGTCGTGGAGGTACCGGTGGGTCGTCCAAAGATTTCGAGTGAAACGAGGAACTGGCTTGAGGTAAAGGCGTTGGGCTCAAGGGAATGATATCTCGAGATCCAGACTCTTTTGAAGAGCCATGGTCTGGCGATTGACCAGGTTGAGCAGTGAAAGTACCTGTAGGATGATGTAGAAGGGTAGAGGGTACAGGAAGGTTCCTGGGACACGTATCTATGTGTTTGGTATGCAAGCCTCGTTACTATGTAATAAGGGCCTGTTTGCCAAATCATAACTCACCCGCAAGCCACTGTTCTGCCTGATGCCTAGAAGAGAAGCTCTTGAAAACTGCGGGATATCTGGCGGTCTAAACATATCGTGAGCGTCATTACGTTGCTGGCACTGGAACATCATCGTTTTGATAAGTCAATGTACCTGTGCTTTACACTGCAAACTAAATCATCAGTGGTAGATTATGTTGGGGATGACGATGCGTACTTTATCCCATGTGTCATAGATATTCGGGCCGTCTCTGCCAGCAGCAACTGCGTAGTATTTCTTGGCTGATTTTGGCATTCAAATTGTGAGAGCTCTGAAAGGAACATACATACACGTGAGACCGCGTTTGTTTTTGTCACGTTCTCAAATCTCTTCAACTTCGTCTCGCGTTTTCCACGTGTTTAGTTTAGTATCAATAGTGTACTATCTACTTAGAGACGCCTAGATGCTTCTCACTCCCCCAACTACGCCTATCCGCCCTAACTCTTCGCCTCGCCGAAGATACTCTAATTCCTCCCGATTCTGGCAGGATCATCGGCAACTCGTGGACATCGGCGTCCAAACTTCGCCACTGCAGCCATCGCGTTCTCCTCAAACTACATATGCTCATAAACATGCGGTTTTTCCTGAAAATCCGGCTCAACAACCTAACCTTCCACCACCCCCGTCTCCCGTAGAGCTTTCTGGAGAACAGAAACGCGTACTAGAGCTCACTATATCCGGGAAGAGTCTTTTCTTCACTGGTGCTGCTGGTTAGCCATCTTAATAATTCACGCAGACGCTAGAACGATGTTTCTGAGCCTATAGGTACTGGAAAATCCGTCCTGCTCCGGGAAATTATCAAACAATTAAGATGCTTGTGGGGTACCGAAGCAGTGGCAGTTACTGCAACTACGGGTATTGCTGGTGTCAATATCGGAGGCTCAACAGTTCATTCCTTTGCGGGAATTGGATTGGGAAAGGAGAAAGTGACGGTCCTTGTTAAAGCAATAATGAAATCTTCTCGCCTCAGAGATCGATGGAGAAACACGCGAGTACTCATCATCGACGAGGGTGAGTATCGTTGACGCTTCCCAGAAGCCACAAACAGTCTGACATACCTTAAGTGAGTATGCTGGATGCGCAACTCTTTGATAAGTTGGTAAGTGTTGTTGTTGTGGTCATTGTTCTTTTTCCTCAGCATACTATGTAGGAGCACATTGCTCGCGCAGTACGTGAGGACAGTACACCTTTCGGAGGGCTTCAGGTGAAGGCTGCTTTAAGGTCTGAAGTTCTTGTCTGATAGAGCTACCAGTTAGTTCTCTCGGGAGATTTTTTCCAACTCCCCCCCGTGCCCGAACAAAGCCATAATTATCGCATGACCTCAACTTGTACCTTTGATGCGATAACATGGTCCAAATGTATTCCGCAAGTTGTCCACCTCAGTCATGTTTTTCGACAAAAAGATAACAGTGAGTCATTGGCTCTTCGTTGTCGTCACAACTCATTTCATTTCGTAGCTTTTGTTGAACTCTTGTCCTGCATGCGTGTTGGAAATTTGACTCGAAAACATATCGAGATACTAAGACGTTTATCACGACCTGTGGTTTATGATGACGGAATTGAACCGAGTGAAATGTCCGTCTTTCTAACCTTTTTCATAAGATCAGCCAAATTATAAATTTGCAATCCAGATTTTCGCTGCGGAGGGAGGTCGAGAGTTGTAACAACAATCGATTGGCTGCCCTATCAGGTCCCCAATTTGAATACAACTCTGTTGACAGGATTGGCTATGACTATACAGGAAAGGAAATACCAAGGGAAACAGCTGAGCAGCTCCTTGAACGTTTGGTGGCAGTCCCGAGAATCACATTGAAAGTAAGTTTCGTTTACCATTCGATGGTTTCTAGATGGTAAATGGTGTACAGGTGGGTGCACGAGTCATGTTGATTCAGGTGAAATCTTTCCTCAATAGCTTTCAGTTTTTGTTCTCATCATTAACCCAAACAAGAATATCGTCCAAGGAGTACTTGTCAATGGATCAGCTGGCAAAGTCATCGATTTCTTGACTACCCACGAGGCTGTTGCTCACTGCATCAAAATCGCTGAACTAAATAGGAAGGGAGAGGCACAAGATTCAGATGAGCCACCTCCTCCGCCAAGAGAAATGCAACCTTTGAACAATCACACCTTCGGCCGACAGGATAAGTGGCCATTAGTACAATTTACTGACGGTACTAAACTTCTCTGCGCTCCAATGGAATTTACGGCCGTGGGGTTCATGGGAAATACGGAAGCGTCTAGACTGCAGGTTCCTCTGATTTTGGCTTGGGCCATGTCAATTCACAAATCTCAAGGTCAAACTCTGGAAAGAGTCAAAGTTGATTTGGGTCGAGTGTTTGAAAAGGGGCAAGGTATGATAATATATTCTCTAGATTTTTGGAGTCATTCATATTGTTAATTCGGTGGTTTAGCCTATGTCGCTGTCTCAAGAGCTACGACATTGGAACACCTCCAAATCGTCAATTTCGACCCAGCAAAGCAAGTCTTCTTTACTTCTAATTTTTGATTTAGTAATCCTTATCGTAGAAATCAGGATTTGGGCTCATCCCCGTGTCATTCAATGGCACCATGATATGCATATGGAGTGTTCCGAGTCCGTAATTCAGGAAAATGTTCAAATGTCTCCCAACACATATTTTAACCTGGAAATGATGGATTCCGAGGAAGCCATATCCAGTTATTGGGATCAAGTTGATGAGTGGGAGGATGCCGATGATTGGAATGATTCAGGTGATGTGTTTGCCTGTGCAGAGGCGCGCTGAGACGACGAGTCGCTTTCTCAGACTTCGGGCACTCTATTTCAACCTGTTTCTTTCATCCTTTTCCCCCATCTATAAACTACATAGTATCTGCCCTAGATATCCATACATCATGTTTTCGTTCGGCTATATTTTCTGCAACTATTCATATCACCAGGGGACTGGACTTCTCTTCGATCCATATTTTGTACTATACATGTAATGTACACGAATGCCAATGACTCTTAGGCCTCTACAAGATGTGATTGATGTATCCCATGGTGTGCGATATGCACTGATGATGTGCGTTATGCAGCTAGTAAGATTACAACAATGGCAAAGAAAGCCATTAATGATGTGAAGGTAATTGTCATGCGCTAGGTGGCACCTCAGAGACAGCAATAATTGGTCGTAGCGGTGACATAGGCCGCTCAGTGCTGTGACTTGCAGTATTGAAAGCCTCGCGATCTGGTGATGAGGCATCTGTTTCATAGATGGTCGACGCCGTGGGAGAAGGTGGAGGCGTCTCTTCTTGTCGGCTTTGCCCTGGACGTGAGGGTAAGGGAGGAGGGTTATCGTGGAATGTCCTGGTCGGTGTTGGCGGATTAGCGCGTAAAGATGGATGAATGCTGCTCGTTGGTCGAGCAGGTAACCGAGGAGTGAAATCTTGAGGGGACGGCATCACATAAGAGGTGTCATTGTTGTTGGAAGGAGGTGGAACACTGGCAACCTTCGTACTCTTGGAACCATATGTGTAGACTGGCACCGGTTCTCCGGCAGGGGTTGGCGGAAGAGGAGGCGAGTAGTGACTCGGGGGCTCTGAGTAAAGTATATGTGCATGAATGATCAAATCTTCCATGACAGAATCCTAGTCGTTTCCATCAGAACGAGGTGAGTGAACGATGTTTGAATTCGCGAACCTTCCATGTCTGCACACTCAGCAAATCGCCTCCCTTTGGCATCTCATCTTCACCAAAAATCACGCCGCCGAACACGATCGCAAGATTTTTAGGATCCATCTTATTCTTTTCACTGAAAGCTGCAACGCGAGAGAGATGCTCCAGAAGAGCCCTCAATGTCGCTTGGTGTACAGACGGTAGCCTTCGCATCTTGGAGCGGAGAAGCATGAAGCTATTGGCGATGTGGTCGGCTAGAAAAATATCACCATGACTTTCCCTTCAAGTGAAGACGAGAGCTACTGCACCTCGATCTTCCGTGTGCTGTATCCTTTCTTGAAGAGGAAATCTGAAGACAGGCTCAGGAAGCTCCCTTAGATAGAGCTATGGATATGAAAGATTTGGAATGCGACCCTTCAACATGATAGGCGTGCGCACCTTCAGTAATGACGAGACCGCATATACATCATCCCTGTAAGAAAACTCAAAATCGTCCTCATTTCTCTCAATGTTATGCTGCATCTGGGAAGACAATATGCATACGGCGCATTGAGAGTAGTAGACAGCTTACCGTCTGAACGATAGCATGACGGCCTGAAATCTGACGACAAAAAGGTCAGAAATCCTGGATTGGAGACTTGACCATTATCCCTACCCTGTAGATACCTTCCGATTCGAGACCACGTCGATCAATCTCTTGTATACATATTCGCATGATTTTTGGGATCTCCCCGTCCTGTAAACCCTTCGAGGTTGCGTAATCCACCAAACTGAAACCGAAGATCAAATCGTTGCACAAGCCAACAAGGCCGTGCTGGTATAGGATGCGCTCGGGTATCGCAGAAGCCATAGAGCGGGGTATATGAATTTTTAGTTTGTTCACATCTCTCTCAGGAGAAATGTTATTCACGATTATCCGAGCACGGGTAGCGAGTTGTGTCTGAGTTGTAAAAGTCGCGCTTTTGGTGGCTATGAGAACATTGAAAGAGTGCAACGGGGCAATTACACACGTCAAATTATCAGTGTATCTCTCAAGCGTTTTCTTCATTGTCGCTGACAATTCTTCAACAAACATCTCCAAACTCTATTACGATGTCAAAAAGTGGTTAGCTTGCAAAATTTTGCCGGAACATACAGTGTAACCGCTTTGAAGGGTCTTAGTTCGCCGAAGACGCAAAGTTTCTAACCAGTGCACACCTTTGCGATATTCGCGATCTATGATTGACGTTAACTACTGTGGCTGCTACTCTGGCGAGGCGAATGGACGTACCTGCTTCATCGGCTTCTCTTTTAGTCCGCACTGTTCGAAGAGCTTGATTCTCTCTACCACCGCCCAAAGTTTCTTTCACGGCACCCTTGTCAAGAAACCCAATAAGCTGATTGAATTGTTTCTTTCCTAGATATCTGAGACGTCAGAAGCCCGAAAACAGAGATCAGATGTCAAGAACCTTGGTGTGCAAGATCCGAGAATGCAGTCGAAGAGGACGGTGAGCGATTTCGTGTGGGAGGGCCGCTCCCAGATGGCCGACGATCAAGTGCGCGTAATGGCTGAGGTCCGGTTACTGTGGGTCTCGAAGGAATTGAGGGATTTGACTTGGAGTTACTCAAGTGATGGTATTGCTCTCCACCAAGCGAAGGGGAGGGAAGTGGTGCATTCGGGGCGATAGTGGTTGCTGCTCGCTTTTGCTCCTTCGGAGGAGTGAGACAACGTAAGTTTGGACAGGCGATTCTACCCACCTCCATCTCCGCAAATTTCTTTCCATACTTTGACTTCAACTTTGGCAGCACATTTTCTGCATACTCATTATACGCCGAACTTGAGTTCTTCAAGTCCTCCTTTATTCGTTTCCGAGTACGCTCTTGAGTTTCCTAAAGAAAGGATTGCATCGAGCCAGATAAAAAAAATTACGTGACCCTTGCCTTCAAAGTCGTCAATGGAGTGATTACATCCATGGTAAGAGCAGCACAAAATGCTTCTCTTGCCTGCGCCTCTGAAGTAAAATGTCGACAAATTGAGGACCCCGCAGGGAGATTGAGCATACCCCGTTCCAAATTATCTCTGACCTCATTCCAGACGCTTCTAGTAGAACTAAGCTCTCCTCGATCATCTAGGTATGTGTCGAATGATTTGATCTTGTGATGCAACTTGATGAGCGATTCCACGCTGCGGTGTATTCAGAAGGATTGAGTTGAATGGATGGGCCAGCCCTGAGAACTCACTAGGTCTCTTCTATTCGCCTCCTGATGGAAAGTACCGACGTTAGATACGCGACTTGAACATAATGGACTCCAATCACTGACCGTTCTTGGAAGAAGCTGAGGTAAGAGTCGGAGAGGATACGGAGGTGAGCATCAAATAGGGATATAGGGCCTTGTGGAGTAGTCGACGGGTCCGATGTCGATGGCCTTGACGGCGCAATAGATTCCATGGTGGTCTTGCAGAGGGACGAAGCCGTGTTTCTTCTAACTAATGCAGGACTATCCTCCAACTTGAAGGACCCCAACCACCAGTACACGTGACCTTCTCTCAGATATCTGAT
>JAGGAS010009518.1:0-14428 GCA_017657355.1 Termitomyces sp. K1Ac | reverse complement strand
AGCGGAAATTGAACCGTAGCGGAGGTTTATCTGCTGGTGGAGTCCGCTGCAGTGGTGTCGCACAGCACATTGTGCACCAGCCGCTCCCCCGTATTCTACAATACTTTGTATGCGTTCCGCTACAGTATGGCGGACTCCGCTGGACCCGTATGGCACTACACAAAACGGACTCCGCTCTACTGTATGACACAGGACATATGTATGTCTCTATGTGGCAAACAAGTAGTCCCCTTACAGTGTGGAGGTGAGTTTTGAGGCTGATATGAGTTTCAAGGCCAATGTGAGTTTCAAGGACGATGTGAGTTGTGAGTTTTGAAGCCAAAGTGAGTTTTGAGGCCAAGGTGAGTTTTGAGGTGAGGTGAGAGCAGAGATTGAGCTATCAACCTGATCTGAAGCTACAGGAGACAGGCTTTTGGATTCCAATGCGGCTACTACCAATGGGACCAGCTTACTGTCGCATAGCATGATAAGTAGACAGCCTGAGAGGGATATTCTATAGTATAATTGCATGTCTTACACTTTCTTATTTGGTCTTTAGAGTGTAGCTCTGGCAGCCTGTTTTTCTACTTCGCTGGACGTCAAACTTGCAAGGGTGTTCCTATGATAGTGTAGTAGACGTTATGGTATTATTAGATACTACATTCAAACTTCAGTAGGTGCTATTAGAATATTTTACCTTGCCTTCTGAAGCAATCAATGCCTTTCTGTTTGTTTCCTGTGAAAATCCCTTTTTTGAGTAGCCCTGATAAAGAGATGTGTGTCAACTTCAGTGTCATTAAGTCCAAAGTTGGATAGAATGTATGACATGGATGCCCTCATATCTCTTGACATTGAATACTTTGTGGGATTTCTGAGACATCCCAAGACCTTTTCTTCTTCTCATTGTTTTTGGTCATTGAATCTGCAAAACACACTCAGGCTGAACAACAAGTGATAAGGGTGAAGTGATATACTAGCCAAGATCAACTTAGTGGACAGCCACAACCTTCCTCATCTCTGAGTCATCCATCACTGATGCACTTCAACTTGAAATTAGCTTCTCCTGGGCCTTCAACATTCTTCAATTGAGTCAGTACTAGTTGATGGAATTTCAAGTTCAAGTTGACTACTGCACTGGCAAGTTTCTAAGTCAATCCTTATGAATCTGGAGACACATCAATGAAAGCACTTACTACTAGTAGTAGGCTGCCAGCAGATGGTGATCCTACTATGAGACACTGGTCTCTGCCATTTCTTTGAGGTTTCCAGTATGTGACATAGTACAGAGGCTGAACAAAGTGGCAAGCAGAACAAAAAAATAGTAAATCATTGTGAGTTTCTTGTTTTCAAATACTAGCATGTTGCCATGATGCAGCTCTTTAGTAGCTGAGTGAACACCTATAGTATGTGGACATTCCTTACCATGTGCTGCTTCCTGAACCTGCTAAAAGAATGTTGAAGAGGTTACAAGGAGGTGAGACAAAAAGATGCTGGACAAATGGGTGATTACTATCACTATAGTGGCTAACTCCAAGGCCGGCTAGTCATAGAAGTATCATGGATGGCACTTGATACTTCAACACTGATAATTGTTATGATTCTGACTATTTCAGTGATTTCAGGTCCTGGCGGTCCAGGACAAGCACCATAGATTCATAATCAGAATCCACTGTCATCACCGGCACCACTCATTACATTCATGTACGTCTTGAAGTATACAATGGTTGAATACTTTCTAACTACTCAAAAGTTCTTCTTTACTCCGTGCCCCTTAAGAACAGGAAACACCCTGAAGTTCATTGGTTTATTCCTCAGCCATGATCCATCCACCACACTGTCACATTTACTATTCACTCCACGCTCATCAATTGCGAACTGCTTGCATGTCCATGTTGTATACTTAGCAACATCAAAAATTGTAGCTGTCTCCTATCAGTCCAACATGCAATAAAGTCTGGATCCAACAAACAACTGGCTCCAAGGAGTGACATGCGCAGGCTCACATGCACAGAATACATACAGAAGGGGGTAGGCTGCATAGAGTTGACACCATCATGAGGAATGATGAGAGGGGTTACAGCGGGAATTGTGGACTCAAGGAGATCAAGACCCAATATGCTGGCTGCTAACCCTTAGGCAAGAGATTTTTTCTAGTGAGGATCTCCCATAATAAAAAAACACACTTCAACCTATATTTAACATTATGTTGCCATTGGAATGTCAAGCAATCAAAGCCTTGATATTGGATAGCCTTATAAACCCCTTGACACCTTCCATTGGCTCCCATCCACTGCTCCACCAGGATAGAAAAGTTCCCATGTATGTGTTTCGCTTGCCTCTAAGTATCCTATGACCTTTAACTATCTCATCAGCTCTTTTGTCATTCATTTCAGATGGAAATCCTATCTAATCCTACATTGTACTACACACTACTCCTGCATCCCTTGATCTTTTGATACACACTTCAAGCTGTTAACTTGCACATATATGACCAGACCTAACATTGTTTTCAAACTCTTTGCCCCAAACTTCTGCCATCAGCCAATACCAACTCGGCTCAACACACCCTTGGAATTCCCTTGACTCCAAACATGCCCAACTTGGAGTTTGTCCTTCCAAGTATGATGCCTCGGCATATACCAATATGCCCAATCCTCAACATGTCAAGATCCCTCTGCAACCCGCCCACCTTGAGTGCATGTGAACAGAGAAACAGTTTGACCATTATCTTCAATAGAAGATCCTTCAAGTTGGATACTCCCTCCTCATGCCCTCTATATTTCATTTTGCTTGTCAAATCTTTCCTTCTTGACACCTATAACACACCCCAACGTAATACTGGTCTGTACTTCCTTTCTTCCACCAAAATGCCAAACTTACCCCTTCTTAGCTGTTTGGTGTTTGACAATCGCAGAGTTTGTCTTTGCTCCAATGACACACCCTCTTGACATGGGACACAACATGCCCTCAACACAACCTTGACATGACACATGCTGAACTTGGATCCTTGATCCGTTCAACCCTCAAACCCCCTCAATTTTCGGAACCCTAGATGGATCATGAAACCCCTGTAATCCTTCGAACCTTGAACCCTCAACCTACACCCTTGTCACTCAAACGCTCAATTCCACCCACCATCAACATGAGATTGACACAATTGACACTTGACCAACAACTCACGCCAGCATTGTTGATCAACATGATGAACACTCCTTCTTCACTGGCACCACCAACACAATGAACTCCAACTCACCCCTTGATTGGTGACCATCAACACCCCTTAATCAACAACACCCCAATGGCCAAGCAACAACACCCCAACCCCACAGTTGATATGGTCGACACTGACGGCAACCCACTACACTGCAACCAATGACCTCAAACCTTGACGTCCTCAAACTCAACCTACTTCAACCCCCTCAACAACAGCCCTCTGACTCACCAACACTCTCCAACCTCAATCTACCCCTTGACCTCACTCAATATACCCCTCAACCTACCCAAACCCTCTTGACAACCAACAGCCCCAACTCAAACCTCTGACTCAACTAACTCAACATCCTCAAACCCACCTCCTCAAACCCACCTCCTCAAACCCCCCTCCTCAAATCCACCTCCTCAAACCCACCTCCTCAAACCCACCTCCTCAAACCCACCTCTCAAATCCACCTCCTTGAACCCCCTCCTTGAACCCCCCTCCTTGAACCCCCCTCCTCCTCTTGACAACCAAAAGCCCCAACTCAAACCTCTGACTCAACCAACTCAACCTCCTCAAACCCACTTCCTCAAATCCACCTCCTCAAACCCCCTCCTCAAACCCCCCTCCTCAAACCTCCCTCCTCAAACCCCCCTCCTCAAACCCACCTCCTTGAACCCTTGACCTCAAACCCTCAACACCGACTTGACCGACTCAAGCAACCCGGACCAACACCAACACCCTCTGACCTTGACTCAACAATCAACAGCCCCAACGACCTACACCAACAACACCTACACCAACAATACCCCGCACCCTCAAGAACCTCCTCAACCTCAACAACCAACACCCCAATCTCAACCAACACCCCAATCTCAACCAACACCCCAATCTCAACCAACACCCCAATCTCAACCAACACCCCAATCTCAACCAACACCCCAATCTCAACCAACACCCCAATCTCAACCAACACCCCAATCTCAACCAACACCCCAATCTCAACCAACACCCCAATCTCAACCAACACCCCAATCTCAACCAACACCCCAATCTCAACCAACACCTCAATCTCAACCAACACCCCAATCTCAACCAACACCCCAATCTCAACCAACACCCCAATCTCAACCAACACCTCAATCTCAACCAACACCCCAATCTCAACCAACACCCCAATCTCAACCAACACCCCAATCTCAACCAACACCTCAATCTCAACCAACACCCCAATCTCAACCAACACCCCAATCTCAACCAACACCCCAATCTCAACCAACACCTCAATCTCAACCAACACCCCAATCTCAACCAACACCCCAATCTCAACCAACACCCCAATCTCAACCAACACCTCAATCTCAACCAACACCCCAATCTCAACCAACACCCCAATCTCAACCAACACCCCAATCTCAACCAACACCTCAATCTCAACCAACACCCCAATCTCAACCAACACCCCAATCTCAACCAACACCCCAATCTCAACCAACACCTCAATCTCAACCAACACCCCAATCTCAACCAACACCCCAATCTCAACCAACCTGGACCAACTTGAAGAAACACTGACACCCTTGACCCACTCAACCTCACTATGCCTTGACCAACACCAACACCAACACCAACACCAGCAAAACCAACATTGACATTGACAATCAACACTGACAATCAATACCAACAATTGACACCGACATCAACACCAACACCAACACTAACACCAACACCAACCGACATCAACACCAACACCAACACCAACACCAGCAAAACCGACATTGACTTCGACAATCAACACCAACAATCAACACCAACACCAACAAAACTGACATCAACATCGACAATCCAATTGACATTGACAATCAACACCAACACCAACACCAACACTGATCAACACCAACACCGATTGACACCAACACCCACTAACACACCAGCATCAACATCAACATCAACAGTCAACATTGACATTGACATCAACACTTACACCAACCACCAACACCAACACCCCATTGATGCTGTCATGCCACAGAGTCGGTCCTTCTCTCCCTCCCCACCCTTTGTCCAACTTGCTTTACCCCATCAGATGGGTGGCAACTTTGCACCCTCAATCCCAAGTACGACCTTGGTAAACCCTCAAATCCTGGATTCTTTAATTTCCTGTAACTCAGCTCCCCCGACAAGCCTTTGATGCCTTGGCACAACTGAGGCTCAAGCTTCAAACATTCATCAATTGGATTTGATTCAGTCACACACGAGGCGAGTCCTATAGAACTTCTTCATTTGTTGCCCCTAATCCTCATTCTTGTTCCTCAACTGCCTAGTCTTATCATTGCCTACTACATGCTGTCGCATAAGAAAGAACTGATGTTCCCATACTGACTACAATTGTAGTCCAAGACCTGAACAATCTTGAGAAGGAGCTCACCTGACTTGAGCTTGAACTCAGGATCTCTGGTGTGTAGTCATATCTTTTTCAATGTTGGCTTGAGCTGACACACTTCCTTCAGAATTGCAGAGGCTAATGAGCGTGTGTTGGAGGCACAGATTGATTCTTTGACCAAGCTCCTGCATAGTTCCGAGTCCAAGGTGCACGCTTTGCAAGGTCAACTCCAAGAGATGAGATCACAGTCTTCAGCCTTGGTGAAGCAAGGCTGAAGAAGAAAAAGTGAAAGTCATTGTACATACAGTATACTACTATGCCTATGGACCGTTGTACTACTACATCAATTGTGTTTCCCCCAGTATAAGTTGCTAAGGAACACTACATCAGCAAAGTCGGCTGAACTGCCATAGTGACCTGTAGCATTTTCTGCCAGGATTATAGTGCCCTGTAGTATTCCATGTCAGAACTATAGCACCTGTAGTATCTGCTAACAGAACTATAGTGCCTGATAGTAATTTATGCTAGAACTATAGTGCCTGTAGTATTCCCTAACAGAACTATAGTGCCTATAGTATTCCCTAACAGAACTATAGTGCCTATAGTATTCCCTAACAGAACTATAGTACCTGTAGTATCCCCTAACAGAACTATAGTGCCTGTAGTATTCCCTAACAGTAGTATAGTAGCAGGCTATAATAGTAATAGTAAAGTGGAGAAGATGTTTATGTTCCTAACAACAAACATAGTGGCTGTGAATATGACTGAGGGCTCAATTGGGTCATGTGACAAGGAAATAGCTGATCCCAGGCTCCAGCAAGGCAGCAATTTGGAAATTGATTTGCATTGTTATCCAATATATAAATATCTATAGAGTCCAAGGTTGTGTTGAGAGTGTTGAGGTTGTGTTGAGTGTTGAAACTGTGTTGAATGTGTTGAGTTTGTGTTGAGGATGTGTTGAGGATGTGTTGAGGATGTTGAGGATAGGCTGAGAATCAATCTGCGTGTAGTGCATGTCAATTGAGAACAGCAGCAATATGTCATGCTTTATAAGCCTTTTAAGCATCCAGGCTTTTAGGTAGTAAGTACTACTAGTATAATCATTCAGTCAATTTGAACCAAGTTACAATGATCCGGCTAATAACCAAATAGAACCAAACATCACATGCTTCTTCATGTTGAAATTGTCACATGTGCAATAACTTGAACTTGAACTTGAACATTGACATCCACATCTCACTGGATGGGCACAACCTTAGCCTACGTTCTTCCTTCTACTTTCTTATCTTCTCTGCTTGTTTCTCCAGTTATTGTTATTGTTCCACACCAGTGACTGGTAATAGTGGAAATGATAGGAGGTGCTTAGAGGTATGTACATGGTGCTATCCTTTATCATCACCACCACTAATTTGTTCTTTGACCTCTGCATCTACTGCTCCTGCACATCACAATGAAGGGTTCATCATGTTCTGAAAGCTGAGGAGCAGGATACCAAGGAGGTATGTTGGTATATGGATTTACATGGGTTCTACCCTCTATCATTACTTCCACTGATATAGCACTGTCAATATGGCTTTTATAGTCCCACATCTTCATGCCTTGAGTAGCACCTGTGCTTGCAGCTGCCACCATGTGGTGTGTTTCAACACAGGTGCTTCAATCTTTGGCTGCAAGATTGGTCTGAATTAGTATTGAACTGATCTCAGCTGGTCTTGATGAAGGGTGGTCTGTGACAGCTGTGCAGCTGCAAAAGGAGAAGATTTGTAGCACTATAGAGAATCTGCATACTCTATGTAGCACTACAGAGACTGTCACTGATGCTACATAGAGACTAACCTACTCTATAGAGCACTACAGAGATAGGGATGTTCACTATGGCACTATGGCACTATGTAGGACTACATAGTGTCAGTGTAGTGCAACATGCTCTTCTGATGCATCAGCAAAGTCAGGGAATCTGCCATAGTGACGTTTAGTACCATCACCTAGGGCTATAGCACACTGTAGCATTCCTAACTCAGATCATAGTGACCTGTAGGGTTATCCATTGAATACATAGTGACCTGTAGAGTTACCAATTGAATACATAGTCTGTTGAGCTACCAACTGAATCCATAGTAACCTGTAAGATTTTGTAGCCCCTCAATGTAGTGTTCCTAGGCCCTGCAGACTGAGGGTCAGACTAATTGGGTCTGCATTACTCTAGGTCCCTAGGTTCCAATTCCAACAACAGTTGAGTTGCTGAATTCAAAAGAAGACAAAAAGATATCAGGTCATGCTGACGTGTGTACTACCGTCCTTTTCAGGCTAGTTATTGTTTTATGATACGTGCAAATCCAGCATTAATGCAACTTGGTGGGCAGCAAACCTGCTCAAGCTGATGAAACAAACAACGCTGCTGAAGAGGAAGAATCTAATAATGAATCGAGGGATATCAATGATGGTCCTGCACTTGAGCACCTTGAAGTACCTTGCCACCCTCTGAAACCATTTTTTTATCTAGTCTCTATAGTGCTACTACTCTTATACTTAAGTATTGTGTGAAGAGACCATGTGTTTCAACTTTTTGGAGCGGATGTGGGGCCTGCTAAAAGTATTTTTCATGGTAATTCTGTAGGGAGATTAACTGCGAACATGGTAAAGAGTCAGACAGCTACATATGTAACACTAGTCGACGGATGATATAGATACCCAGTAAATAATTCAAGCAATGTACAACGTATATATAGCATTTAGGCTCAGAACGCTACTCAAATGCAACAAAATTTTGCAAACTGCCAATGCTTGCAACGCACCGGCATAAACTTTGCAACAAATTTGCTGCCTTCTAAATAGGCTGCCTGCCAAATTCACAGCACTCTCGTAAGTCGTTTGTAGAGCTTATTAAGACCAAATGGGGTTTTCCTTAGTAGTTCATCTGTGTAACCCCAGACTCCATGCTAGTGATGTTCTGGCCCGGCTTGGCCCAAAAGCCGCTGGCTGGGCCTGGCTTGAGGCAGCTCCAGCTCAGACAAAACCTGGGCCGAGCCCAAGCCCCCAATGCCGGTTCGGCTCCAGCTCGGCTTGGCCCAAGCCGCGGCTTTTGGCAGGCAAGATGCAAAAACTTCTAGAGAACATTTCAAGCTTGTAACTGGTTATATTTCACTTAGAATTAAGACTTGCATGAGGAAAAGAGCTTGCTGACTATTGTTTGAAGTCTCTATGCAAGTTACATTAGTCCAAAAGATGGAGTACCTACCGTGAGAACATGTGTAAATGAATTTGTTGATGCCCATCCCCTGTCATTCAGCTTCTGTGTAGATATGTTGAGACATTTACAAGACATTTAGGACTCTTTGTTACTACCAATGTAATTCATCATTAGTAAGTGTTGTCATTCTGCTGAAGATCAAGTGTTTCTTGACCTCTCTCAAAAGCCGCGGCCTGGGCCGTCGGCTTTGGCTTTCCAGCATTATGAGCCGGGCCAAAGCCGTCACCAAGCCGTCCCCTCTGGCCCGGCTGGGCCCGGCTCAAATAGGCCCGGCTTGGCTTGGCTGACGGCCTGAAGCCGGGCCCGGCACATCACTACTCCGTGCGAAACAGCATTTCCCTGCAGTGGGCTGATACTCATCAGGAAATAAATCATTGAAAAACTGACCAATAGGAGCTATGTAACTGACAGGCTATATAAAAAAAGTTCATTCAGAAGTACAACGGATACAACATTCGAGAAATTGCCAACGCTTGCGTCCACAAAGCTGTAACATTGGCAGGTTCAGCTACCCCTGCCAAATGTGAAAGAGATTGGTCCAAGTATAACAGATTTTCCGCAGAAAAAACTGTAGGAGGAGAATGAACCGGTACCTCATTCAATTGGTTAGGTGGTCCATCTCGACCTCCTGAACCTTCATCTTCTGGATTGCTCCTTTGGTGTGAGCGTAGTATGGCATCATCATCGAGTGCTTCCCAATCCGTCCCGAAAACTTCTAGCTCCTCCGTTGACATATTGTCCTCGGGGGGAGTGGGTAACCGGCTTCCTCGAACGCCATTTATGAACATGTCGAAACCGAACATATCTGCTGGCGAGCGACTGGGACCTCCTCGAATCTGAATACGATGTTGGTTCCAGGATTGAGAGAAGAATTCCAGTTGTTGATTGATTGTACCCAAGAATAGATAATGAAGGAGCCAGATATGTTGCGCATTATTGATATCTAAACCATGGTGAATTTCAAGGTCAGTGAAGATTGCAGCCCAAGAGGCGCCGACTTGAGCTGTAACGTCTACCCAAAGACGTTCGATCCGAACATTGTGCACACTCCTGTGATTTTGGAAGAGAAAAGCGCCGTCAGTATACTAGGTCTGATAACGTTCTTTTCATCTGCAAACCTGCCCCATAAGTATGATCCGCGATGTGAACCAACGTGTTGTTCCATCCAAGCAGCAACTAGTAGATTTTCCACGCCATGGTCACCGCGCACTCTAGAAGGCACTCCATAGATTGCACAAGCTGCTAAAAATAATTGAAGCACGGTTTCTCCTCGGTTGTTGTCGTGCGCCCGTAGCGCTGTAATCAATCTCGAATAGCCATCGATAAAACCATGTATAACAATACCCCAGCGAATTAGACCTGAAATTTTTAGGACATGTCGAAGTTCATCATTGGGGAAAACATACCATGCTGGCCGTCATGGTGCCATAGGGAATTTGGTCCTGGAACGCTATATACTCTGCGGTGTATACGTATTCTTTCAAACACTCTTCGCACTGGATCAATGCGCCGCAAAGAATCATTGATACGTTGACGAGGAATGCGATATCCTTGACAAGTAAGCATTCCACTCATCATAGTAACTCCTGCCCGTGGAAAGTGGCTTCGAAGGCGAGTAAGGAGATCATCTAGTTGTTCATCTGTGATCGTTGAAAGAGGGCCTGTGTAGGATGTGATTGAGGGTGAAGACAAGCCTGGGTCGAGGTTAAGATTGGACACAGTACGAGTATTGTTTGTATCGCCATACCCGAGCTCTTCAGAGGAAGGCTCAAGTAAATCATTGTGGGAGTCGCTTCCACCTCCATTTCGATACTCAGAAGTGAGTGTATAAGGTTGCTCCATCGGTTCAGCGATCCCATATTCAAGAAGCTGACGGCGAACAATAGGTCGGCTAACTCCTAAAAAGTTGGCGATGCTAGTTACGCTTCGCAAACCGTATGCCCATCGAAGAAAGTCGGGATCAATCCGGAAAGATGGTCGTCCTCGTTCTCCATAGACAATATGAACTAGTTGGGGGTGCCCATGATGAGATTCATTAATGGATTGCTGATATTCATTGCGAACATCGTTGAGCAATATGGACAAATTCAGTCGAACTAATTCCAGTTCATCCTGAGGAAAGATAAAACTATGCTATAGAAACTAATGAGTATCTTACATCTGGGGATCTTACAAGGCACGATGAGTAATACCTCATTAGCAAGAGCTAAAAATTGGACAAGATCGTCCCCTAACCGCTCCAAAACGACTGTATCCGAAAAATTGATGACAGCATCTTGAACCCTAGAATGGAAATTGTAGAATCGACTGCGAAACTCATTTCTTAGAAGTTCTGTAACACTGTCAGGTAAATTTGCATCCATACAAAAAGGATCGAAGAATGAGAAAGAGAAAACAATCAGAATTTCTGCAATTTGGTTGTGGTGGCTGTGTGGTAGATTTGTGCTTACATAAACACATCATGATGGCAGTTGGGACAAAATGCTCGTCTTACCATCCTCGTAATTGTAGGCAAGTTATGCATCGCCGCCAAATCACAGAACTGAGTACTTGGGACGGGATGCTCCAATGGTACGTGTATGTCTTCTCTAGTTTAAAAACAATCTTATTTCTCCATAGCTGGCTTTTGATGCGCTATCCCATGTCCAAATCGACGCGTGCCAAGCTGGTCTGTCTGTATCATGAGTTGTTCCTGGAGTAGAACCTCGGGTGATTCTAGGCTGGAGCGACATGCTCTCTCGTCCATTGGCCAGCAAACCAGGCTCTAAGCACAAGCTGGAATCTACTGATCTTGAACTCCCCTAGAAATCTCCTGGAAACCTCTTTGGCGTGCCTTACAGAAAGAGCCCTGGCCAAAGGAGCGAATCCAGGACGCTACGTATGTCGAGAGATCCCTGAGATGCTGGAAACATTCTTACCGCTTCTAACCAAAGATGTGGGTAGCTCGTCGGGAGCGCCCTTGTTAATTCGTAATTGACCCTCCTTTGCAGACTGTGTTTTCTACAGTGCATGACATCATTCCTTCCACCAACCCACACGCATCTCTACATACCTGCTCTCTTTAAGATCTGGGAAGCCTCTAATTCATCTGTAATCGACGATAGATTACTTGAACTTGCTGGCTTTTTGTCGGAAGAACATATCTCTGGGACCAGTGGAGATGCTGGTGAGGAGGGCGGTGCACAATGCTATGCTTATGCCTTATCGGATAAAGACCCCTTGAGAATCAAGAAGACTATCAACCGTTTCAGTACGTTCCGATTAAAGTCTCTTTGGTTTGTTTCAAAGGTCATTTCATCTACTAGGCGCTTTCGCCAAGGTTCTCGTCTACTCCATGGCAGCTGACGGATGTTCGCTGTGATAAAAACGAGAAGGGCTATGTGATTGGTTCCAGAGCTCTTGACTCGCTAGATCGTGTTATCACAAGTACCGAATCGTTCTTCCAAGCCGTCGGACACTGGTCACAAGCATGGTATGGGCAAAGCATGCTGGACTGTCTTCCTTTTGCTGACACACTCAAAGCTGACGGCCTTTTGGAATCGATTGGCGGCTGAATTTATCAAGCGTGTTAAAGAGGAACAGCAGGAGTCATGTAGAACCCACGTGGTGAGCATCTCCCAGCAACCGTCAATGAATCTTATATCCATCTTTACCATAGACGCGTCGCCTGACTCCTGCGGTCCGTCAAAGTTTTGTGGCAATTGTCCGTACCCCAGCGCTGCTTGCCATGTTTTCCAAGCATCCAGTGGGTGCGAGCTATGCACAGAGCTCTTTACGAGTTATGGCAATTCTTGAGCCGGGAATGGTAATGCCAGAGCTCTTGGAGCGTGCGTACGGTGGAGTGGAGATAGTGAACGAGACACATCGCACAACTACTGTGCTGAATATACTTGCTGGGGTTGCTCTGCCCTTAGTTTCGGAAAGCATATGGTCAGGCGGACAAAGGCACCTGGTTCCTCTCTTCGAACTGTGTGTAACCGGGAATTGTATCAATATATACCAACTCTCAGTGCTGAAACGCTGAATTTTAAATCTTGCCAACAGAATGATCCATCCAAGACTATGTGTACAACTATGTTCATAGTCTCCGTAGTGCAGCATATCAAACTCGGCAACTTGACTCAGTTTTCTTCTGGAATATTTTACTCGGACGAAACAGATGTCGTCATGGTCAATGATGATTTTGACGCCAGACAAGGCACCGACACAGGTATACCTGTCCTGAACAAAGAAGAAGAACGGTCTTTGGTACGAGATACCACGAGTTTTGCAGGTGAAGGTGAAGTTCTCCTGTTGCCGAGGCTTTTCTGGTCATTGAGTGATTCAGATTGGGTCACATCACTTGTTCAACGTATTCTTGCTCTGTACGAAAGCCTGCCCAAAGAAGGTGGAAGATGAAACACCACTGGAGGGAAACAAGAAGAGGGTGTTCTCAAGTCGATCAAACCTATGATATGTGTTGTCTGCTTTCATCGAACTTGATGAACCGGCAATTCCTTAAAGCAGCGGTAGACAAGACCTCGATCAGAATTTTCAGAAGCGACGAAGTTTATGATAACACCGTAAGCTACCTAACCCTGGTAAGCGACCATTAATAGGCCCGTTCAAAGTTGGGCTGTGACTCCCAATTGTCGCGGATGTCAAACTGATAATACACCATATAATCAACCCATCGACGCTGCTGTGGAGACAGCATAGCCTGTATCTTGAAAAATTCAAGAGCCTTGTGATCAGTAATTATATGTATCTTGTATCCCATTAGCTTATCCTCCCACTTGAGGAGTGCCTCAAGGATGGCCAACATCTCCAGCTCGTGCACAGCATAATTCTGCTGAGTGTTTGTAAACTTCTTTGACATAAATCCTGCTGGAAGGCATGATTGCCACGTTGGCCCTTGTCCATACATAGTGCCCACCCCTGTCTTTGACGCATCACATATGAGCCAAATTGGCTCATTCTGGCGAGGATCTATAGGTCAGATGACCGGAGTCCAGTCATATATTTGCTTGATCATGTCAAAGCACCGTTGATGTATAGGTCGCCAGTTGAATGGGGTTCCGTTCTGTGTCATGGCCATCAGCAGTCCGGTATATGCAGTAACATCAGGTAGAAATGTTCCAATGTAGTTGGCCAAGCCGACGAACCATTGAATGTCATTGTAATTTTGAGGCAATTGGTGAATGCGGTCTAGTTTATCCTGATCAGGGTGAATTCCCTGATTGTCAATTACATGTCCTAGGCAGTCTACGCGCTCTGTGTAGAGCTTGCATTTCTTCCACTTGAGATATAACTGGTTTTTTCTCAAGCGCTCAAAGACTACATGAAGGTGTTTTTTGTGTTCCTCAATAGAGTCAGAGTAGATGAATATATCATCTAAATACACATGCATAAACCTTCCAATGACATTGTGAACGATTGATGTCATAAGTCGCTGAAATGTGGCTGGTGCGTTACAGTCACCAATTTGCATAATATTGCTCACAAATGTTCTCATAATTGATGAAAACACTGTTTTGGGTATGTCTGATTCACATATCCATACTTGCTTGTAGGCATTGGTGAGATCAATTTTTGATCTGACTTTTGCTCTTGCCACATCTTCTCTGATCACTTCCTGATCAGG
>JAGGAS010009516.1:0-12665 GCA_017657355.1 Termitomyces sp. K1Ac | reverse complement strand
AAATTATGTGAAAAACTGTCACTTGATGACCCAGCAGATGCTGCAATTAACGCATGCCTCAAAGTGGCATTCTTCAGCATGGCACGCCTTGGCAAACTTGTGGTGCCAAACCTCAAAGCATTCAACCCAGCAAAACATGCAAAAAGAAGCAACGTAACCAAAGGAGAGGATCACAAAGGCAACAAGGTCACAGTCATCTTCCTACCCTGGACCAAAATGACAGCAGAAGGTGAAGACACCTACTTTGCCAAGCAGACAGGGACGTGTAATCCAGCAGAAGCCTTGGCTAACCACCTGAGAGTCAACAAAATGCCCAAGAACATGCACCTTTTTTTTTTGATCATTTATTCATGCTTGGCTGCGTAGCACCACACTGCATGGTACTACCAATAGCTACAAGAGCCGCAGAAATTCAGACCCCCCTGCATACGTGGAGAATGAGCTGACCAGCGTTTCTTAGCCATTTTTGACCACGCTCCCCTATTACAACCGTGAGTTAGACAAGTTAGCTTTGTTTGGGGTGCAACATGTACTGCCCGCATGTGGCAAGCAGTGGGGGTTGAGCAATGCAGAGGTGCGCCCAACCCTGAGTAGAGAGGGGGAAAGGGTGGGAAGGGAGGGATTCTGGTGCCTAAGGTATAAGATTAGAGTATGTGTAGAGTAGGTTGAATTTGAAGCTCATGTGAGCTGTCATTCTGTATGAGTTTCATTGTTTGGTTTGTCTTGCGTGAATCGCTTGGTTGCATGTATGAACCTGAATAGATGTTCTAGAGCATTGGGCATAGTGAATATATAGGAGAGTGACCCAGCTTTATGGCATAGCTTGCAGTGTAGGTGATGGTGCCTTTCAAACTGGTAATGGCCACATATGATGAGAAGATGTCAGATGGTCTTGACCTTGAGGTTGCAGTGGGGGCACACTGGTGTCTCGGAGCAATGTATATGGAACAGGTATTGGTTGAGCAAGATATGGCGGGTGTGGAGTTGGGTTAGCATTGCTGAGAGGAGACGGTCAAGCAGCTGTGTGAGGCGGATATATTTCCTTGATGGTAAGGACTGATCAATGGCGTGGCTTTCTGTGTATTGGGGCGAGTGTTTCCATTGTGCTTTCCAGGACTCCATCAGGGTGGCAATTGCGGTCTGGCATGTGGCAGTGATGCTGGAGGGTAGGGTTGTCCTGGTAGGAACTTGGTGTCGCTTGAGTGGCTCTGGGAGGCACATTTTGCAAGCTCGTCAGCGCGTTCATTGGGTCTGAATCCCATGTAACCCGGCATCCAATGTACTTGCAGGTTGATGATGTCATGGGTGCGGTCTGTCCAGCTGGAGCCATTGCATAGTGCTTGGCAGCGCTGTGAGGCCCGAACAAGGTGGTCTTGTTTGGAGTGGAGTGATTTGGCTGCGGAGTGGACAAGGTCTAGAAGGTAATGGGAGGGGTGAGGGTGTTGGTTGAGGAGGGCTTTGATCATTGCCTGACTGTCACTGCCAATGATGCGCCAGTGTGGGTAGCTTCTTGCTTAAAAGGGTCAGTAGGTGGAGGGCAAGGATGACACCCACTATCTCAGCCTCATAAACTGTGTGTCTGGTCTTGCTGCCCAGGTGGAAGCACAAGTGCTGCATCTCCACCCCCTTGACATAGAGTACTGCCAATGCACCAATTCCATCCTCAAAGCCTGAGCCGTTGCAGTAGACTGCAACAGGGGCAGAGGCAAAGGTGGTGAACATGCACCTATTTGCATACAAGACCACCAAAGGACACAAACCCCTCACAAGAACAATGTTCACCAAATGACTGAACAAGATTGCTAAGAACCTGGATATCGAAGCACTAAAGTTTCATGGCATACGAATAGGTTTGGTGTTGGAATACTTACTCTGAGGGATTCCTCTCGAGGTGGTAAAAGTAATGGGGCAATGGAGCAGTGACACATTCGCGCTGTACCTCAGGAAACATGCTGTAGTAATGGCAGGTATCTGCAGGACTCCCCAGTAATGGAAGAAGTAGCAAGGATCACGGTGGCAATCCCACCAGTACGCTAACGTAAGTCCTGCTCCTGTTTAGTGGGTGTCCACGCTTCACCCATCAGGTTTTGGAGATTGTCCTCCAAGCATTCAAACACATAAATAGCAAGTTTCAGATCCCTCAAGGTATGAGGGTGATCTGAAACAAAGGTCTACATGCTGAGATAAGTGTCGGGGGCAGGCACTCCTTTCGCTGTATGCCCTATTGACGCCAACCCTCAGCATAACGTATTGTGAAGACAATCAAATTTTTGCACCCACCCACCACACCTGAAAATTATGGTTGTCATCTCTTACAAACCCACCAGCCTAGCCTGAGGTAATGACCACGTTGTCCAAGCGTTGGTGTGATGACCCACCCACCCATTGCAGCTCACGCGGATCAACCCACAGGACACGAGTTGAGATTTTGAGCCAAGGGACCTATGGTCTTAAGGTTGCACTGCAAAGCAAAGTAGAATAAGCATAGGAATATAGAGCATGGATTAGACTAGTTATCATAAAAACAGGCTAAACAGGTTTTGAAGATTGTTCAAACACATAGAACATTATTTCTGTTGATGATAATAGGCCTCCAGAGCCTACCTTCAATTTGAGATACTGAAATAGAATAACCTTGTATAAAATTAAGCTACCTTGAGAACAGATCGTTATCCTCCAGATCATGTTTGTTGCATCCAGATTGTCAGACTCAGAGAAAAAACTGTTGCGGAAAAATGTAATGATGTCACATCTCAAGTTATTGTCTACTCTCAGGATCCTGTTATCTACGCTAATGCCTCCAGCAACACAACCTGTGCGGTCACAACAACCATTCACAGGTGGATTAGGAGTACCCTTCTGATCACCCAAAAAGCGTCAGAACACCAAGAAACCAATTCAATACATTGTTCCTCTGGAAAATGGTCACAAACAACAACACTTGTTGCAACAATTACGAGAACTTCAGAATCTCTCCAGGTCTAACTCTCAAGGATTAAATTTGACCCTTCATCCTCTGGTGGACTCAATATTGATATCTGAAGTTGTCCCTTCAGTCTCTCAGTCTCTGGAAGCACCTGATCTTGATTCAACAATAAAACACTCTCTGGAACCTCTTGATAATGTTTCTGAGTCACCATTCCAAGAGTTTCCTGAGGCCGAACTTCCAGTAGCATTGAATCCCCGTTGTATAACCCCAAATAAAGCCTCCAAGTCTTTGTACAGTCGAATACTCGACAACAACTATGAGTAAGGTTCCAGGTAACCCAGATAGGCTTGTATCTCGATGTCAACAAGCATGTACTATGTCATTGACAACAATTTTATGTCTGTACCATACCTGTTAGTGTTTCTTCGAACAATGTGCATAAGTAGCTTCATTGGATTTGCAGATTATGTTAAAGTTCCTGTGCAATCCTGCTCATGTCAAGGAGTGCCAGAGCTTCTCGTTTCTCATGGGTTGTTTCCATTGGCACCATCTCAACCCAGAATTGTGGTTTCAGTCCATCTCCTCAACTTCTATCAAGCATTGTTTGAGCGATCTCCCAATGCTGTCAATGCCTTAGCTGCAGCCCTCAACATGTTCTATAAAAGAAGAGGATATATTCTTCTCAACCAGAAGGTATGACAGTACTGAGTTGTCTCTTGTCCTTCCAAACACCCATTGATTGTGAGCAGGGAGAAGCATTACAAGATCCATTTCGAAAGGGACTCGGACATGCCATCCAGTGGTATGACAACCTATAGGTTTGCTTTGAACAAATGGTCAAAGCTTCAATTGTTTCAGCTGATACTCTCATCCAAAATCACAAGTTTGAAGCACAGGCTTCAGGAACACCTTGCCTTACAATGACCAATCCAGAAACAACAGAGTCCTCATGACCACAGTTCGGACCTGCTCTTCCACCTTCTCCAAAAGCTCAGTGCGCTCGTATTCTTCAAAGGCAATGTCTGTCATGTTTTGGTGGGACTAACTTTGGTTGATCATTTGACAAGTAAGCACTCTTCCATCATTTCCTTGTCATTTCACTGATCTCTGATAAATTTGAAGAGGTGGAGACATACATGTTTGTGTCGGTAGAAATTTCAACCACCATCATCTCAAGAGTAGTGGAGATTGCCCGAAATTCTACAAGCTGTAGTACATGATCTTGAAGACAACAGTTGACACCGTTGGTGAGCATATCAAGCGTGTCCGATGGAAGCCTTCAAAACCCCAACAACCTGTACTTCCAGACAAGGCTGTAGACGACTGTGAGTCCATTCATGAATCTAGATCTGGATCAAAATTGAAGACAAATATGGAGAAATTTGACAATGGAGGAATAATGGCTCTTGTTTGTCGCCATGACATCCCCCCTCTTTCTCGCAAACATCAATACTCCTGGCAAGCAACAGAAGTATGGTGTGGCACTCATTATGCAGTTATTTGACTTCCTGCCTTTGGATGCAACAGTTGCTCTATTATACAACGTCGGTTGTGTTTTGGACTGAAGCTGTCAACTTGTAAGTCGACTGTCATCCTTATAGGATCTATTTATCTAATTCAGGCTCACTTGAAGTATGACATTCTTCCGGACCTCATTGCACAGCATATTTTATTTTCTACTAATGCAATGGATGCCTATGTTCACCAATGGGCATGCCAACAGATATACAACCCACAGCTCCATACAGGATTAGAATTGATAGATGGTGAAGGTGTCAAAAGACTTTGGTCATGTATGTGGAAACTTATCAGCATTACTCAATCATCTCATGTAAGTTTCCATTCTATTACGCAGAGAGTGGATTATCAACCGCCAAGCTTGTTTCATTGGGATGGAGCATAGAGACGATCTTGGTGCATGGGCACGACATCGATTGATCAAAGGTGTTGAGGGTCAAGGACAAGGCTTTGAAGGAGTGTGGAGTTCCAGAGCATGTTCTTTGTGAAGAGTGGGCTGCCCAGCGTGAAGCCCAGCTCTCTATTTGTGCTTGTATGTCCTTAGCCGATCTTTGTTGCCTGTCCTGACTATTGATAACAATGCTCCAACCCAACTAAGAAAAGAGCTTGATACCATTTTGAACTTACAGGGTGAGCTGGATGCCGTAGTTAAGGCAATTCAGGATCTTTGTTCCGACACTCCGACGAGTTCACTTAAACTTCTGTTGAGCCTTCAACAAGCACAAGAAGAACTTAAGGAGCAAGAAGAGGCATTGTATGCCTCTCTGAATGTGCACAATTCTTTTCCCCAACTTGCAGACATTGATCTTGAATTTGTGTGCATTCTCCTTATGGCTTGAGACCTCAAATCAACATTCAAAAGCATGTGATAGGGAGCTTTTTAGAGTGGGACAAACTGGACCAGGCAGTAGGTGGATGTGAACAAGCTTTGGGTGCATTGGCTATCCTCTTTCAGGCCTTTTTGAGCTTCAACAAAGCATATCTTCCCCTCTTTTAGGTACAAAACTTCATCAAGCAACAAGGAAAGCTATCACAAAGTGCAAGCCCATGCTTATGAGTGCCATTTGTAAATTCAATGGTTACTGTGCTACACTTGCAACCTTATACAACAATTCATGTTCAATCACTCTTCCAGAACCTCTACCCGTTGAACTCGCAGTGCTTCGAGAGGACTCTCTACTTATGCAAGATGTCTGGATCACACCAACTGAAGGAAAGATTCCACAATGGTTCAGCGACCATTGTGTTCACAATGGCATCTATGCTATGCTCAAGATTGACCGTCGCTTGGAGGAACATAGGAGACTTGGGATTGAGGCTGACAACTTGTGTCAATGGTTTGGTTGCAAGCTCAAAGCTCAAAGCACTTGAAGTTGCCCTGGCCACTCCATCAAGTATGCTGTCAATCTTATCTCTGTCCTGTGCTGATCACTCTCAGAAGATTGTCCAATTGAAATGCTTTTGTGACACCAGCAAGACCATCTCCTTTGTCTGAAGCATTTATGGTCCACTCCATTAGCTTCACCTGCAAGGTTTGACATACATATAGCATTGGCCACTGAGATTGCCATGGCCTTATCCCCTTCTTCTGAGCCTCGTGCTCCTCAAATGCTCATGTGGATGCCAGCCATCACACATGTTGGCGCTGCCAAATGTGCTTCAGTGGATGATGAGGATGAACTCAAAGTTTCTCAGACTATCAATGATGTTAATGACACAGACGAGCTGTCACTTGTGGTGTTGATGGGGAAGATAACACTCCACTGGTAGATTATCTTTGTGATGCAGAGGATGAAAGCACTGTCAGCATTGCCAATGTAAAACAAGTCGAGTCTTGGGTCATATTGATTTGGTCCCTACTAGTAAGCTTGCCTGTTTTCTTGCATTGAGTGTTTCTCATTATGAATAGCCAGGTAATTGGACAGATATGTCAATCCTCAATGATCTCTAATTTCAAACATTTGCTCCCTTCCCGCCTGCTGATCTCTGCCATGTCTTTCACAATGGCACCACATAGATATCCTTTAGTCCAAGCAACATGTCCATCATGGCCAATTCGTCTGGCCTTCTGAGCGATGTATGTATTAATAGTATTGGTCAGCTTATGCAGAGATATTTTTCATTTCCCACAAATCTAGCATCAGTGTTCAGTGTACAATGTGTACTGTTTTTGATGTTTGACCTACTTATGGTGCGTTATGATACTACAGACTTTCACATTTGGCGACACACAAAACAAACCAAATATTGGCAAAAGCAATGCTGGATCCTCCCTATTCATTGTCCACACCCCACACCCCACTGGGTTCTATGTCTTATCTTACCTCAATCACAAGAACTCCTCTTGTTTGATAGTTTTGCGGAGAAAAGTCCCTGGAGAACCGACTGGAGGTATGCCTCAAACCTCAAACCTAGTGAACCTATCTCATTCTTTAGGATATTCACCAATTAATTGAGCGGTTGGTTCTCATTGTGAATCATCAGAGTCAACCTCTGCACATTGTAACAGACTAAGGATGGATAGCATGACCCGTACTTGTATGGGTTTTGAATTTCCTTAATGATCAGTGTGCTGAATTCCAACTTTCACAGCTACATGCATGCCAGTCTAATGCACATGATTGTGGTCTGTGGGTCCTCGCTTGCATTGCTGCTGCTCTATGCAGCTTTTATTGCACTGGGCTAAGAGAATCAGACATAGTTGAATTCAGACAACTTCTTCTTAAACATATGTTGGGGCTTCCCACCTCAGTATAAAGAGGATTACAGCAGTGTATATTGTTACAAAAGGTCATAAATACCATACGATTCAACATAGGTTAAGATATATCGTTGGCTGCTACAACAGGGAATTACGGGATGTTGACGTCATCCATCAAAGGTATAAGGTAGAAATGTGAACTTAAGTTGTAGGTGACAACCTTGGTAACATTATGGAGCTTCTGGAAGTCATAGACACTATTCTTGATGAACAAGGGAAGAGCGAGAGAAGCCAAGGTGGTCTCATCTGGTGACAAGTACTTGATGATCTCCGAGCACAGGATAGAGGAATAGATGGTCATGGTTGGATTTGCCTGCAGCCATATAAATGGTTGGGTGAAATTAAGAAAAATCAACACGCACAATTGGCACCATCCCTATACAGCATGAAAGGTCCTCCTGTCTCAATTTGGACCTCAAGAATTGTGTACCAAAGCTTTTGAGCAGGAACAATCTTAGCACGTTTTTTGTTCTCATACTTGGTGAGCAGGGCCTCGAACTCGGCACCATGGACATCAGCAAGTCCCAGGGTTTCATTAGGGCTGAACGACGGCCAGTCACCACCCGTCTCAACACACTTTTTGCTAAGACGGGTAAGCATTATAGTCTACGTTACAAGTTAATCCATGGACTTACAAAAGGTCAGGTATTCAAAAGGCATAGAAAAGATCTCTTGCGTGAACTTGTTGTTTCTCAAGTTGAGGAGCTCCAGAATGTTGGTGTGCCATGAGTTCAATATAGATTGCAGATGCACCAGGCCTCCTGTTGCCTCCTTGGTCAACGTAACAAGCAGTGGCATTGTAGGCCTGAAGCATGAGCACAATACCATTCAAATAGTCATTAGTTCCAGCCATGTAAGCATAAGAACTAAAAAGCTATTGCATCAGTCAAGACAACATGGGAGCATTGACTAAACAAACATTCTTCTTTGTCTCCTTGTAAAGGTTGGATATGATGATACGAGCAACAGGGATGACATAGTCCGGATGTTTGGTTGTGAGATATGCAGCAGTTTCAGAGGCAAGATTCTGAATAATGAGTTAGAAATGCATGCACAGGTTCTATATGAGGTGAGCCACATACATCGAAATTGACCCTTGTAATACCTTGGTAAACTCCAGTGACAACATTCTGTCATGACACGTGTTAGCTACAAAGTTGCATAAAGTCAAATGGAGGGATGTACTCGATAGGGTTCACGTTGCACAACTTTACCAATGCCATGATTGCATTCCAAACCAAATCTTGGAAAGGTCCAGGCCATTTCTTGTGCAAGTAACATGTTTATATTATTTACATTGATACTAAATATATAAACAAGCTCGTCCTCAGACTATCTGCTCCCTCAAGAACTACCAACTTTGTCATTTGCTAGGGATCTTATCGCCTCATTCTCTTCTTTCACAAGCCATACCTGTGGTAGCTTGTGTCTCTATCAACTGGTGGTTCCCATGACTTCACTGCATCGGCCTGAGGGGCTCATAAAAGATCCCTCACTATTGTTACACCAGAAGTCAGAATGGAATGACAGTGGTCAGCCTACATAAATCTTTGGGCTACTCATCAATGATCTTTTCATCATTTCAGACATTAAGGCTCATGATGGGCTTATGGCTGTGATAGTTAACAAGGGAGAGTTCATCATTACTTCACCAAATTCTAAGGCTATTCCTCACCCACCACTTGGTGGTGATTGTCCCATGTATCTGCAAGATAATCTTTGTTACACAGACGATGACCCGCTCCTTTGGCCCCAGCCCTTTGTCAAGAATCTTCCGCATCTCCCCCTCATCCACCTCCCTCCAGAATCTGAGAATGTTCCCCACAATATTCCATGGTGGCAGCCTGATCACCAGGAGTTCATCATCAATCGCTCTGTCCTCTCGGGCCTTGGAAAACTGGACCCTTTCTGTGTTACTCATCTTTGTTCTGCATGTCTGCTGCTCATTGACCAAGCTTGTCGCCCTGAGCAAGCCTTTCAATGCCCTTTGAAAAAGCATGACTATGCATACAAGAGATTCAGCAAGCATCACTAGAGTTGTGGGCATTAGTTGACTGGCATGATATCTTCCTGCCTCAAGTGGTAGGCAAGGTTGCTCATGCAGGAAAAGTAGCTAGAGTTGTTGGGTGCTTTACCAACAATATTGGCATTTGTGAGGACTAGTATAGGGCTGGCGTTTCCATATATCTCATTTGCAATTTCATAGAACTTCATGCAATGCACATCAAAGAGGTTGTTACTCCCATCATTCCTGACAAAACTATCACCTTGGCTTTGAGTGTCAACTACGCTACCATCTTTATAGGGGCAGCCTCAGCATTGGACAAATACCGTGCTATACATTGATTTGCACATACTTTCCATAGCTATGCAAACCTGTTTAACAAGCATTGCGATCATTCATGGCCGGAGCCCCTTCCTGAACCCATCCCTTGTCAATCTGATCTTCAAGCTCATGCTATGTGATATATCCCTTGTAAGTCTGGTGTTGTATTCTCAAACTGTTTGATTGTTATTTCCCAAAAGATGTGCAGCAAACAAAGAAGAAATCCAGGTTATATGCACCGCAAGGCTGCAACAAGTTTGAAGATCCCATTGACCCCATTCTCCCTCTGGCAGTCCCATCTTGGTGCAAAGCTCTTTGTTGAGTCAATCATTCAAAATCAAACTTCATTGATCTGGACTTACTAAGCGCAGATTTTGGCTATACTTTTCCTGAACCAGCCTCCTTCCTTTCTTTCGAGAGGATGGAGCGGCATAATATTGCACTCCATAGTTGGCTTCAATACCGAGATGTGTTCATCTTTTGGCTGATGTTTGAAGAATCCAATGCCTGGCCTATGTCTGGGAAGGCTTGGCGTGATATTTTTAGCCTTGACTGGCTAGAGCCACCCTTATCCAAATGTTTGTCCACAGACAATCAGCCCAAAAAGAACAATTCCATTGAGAAATCAAAAAATTCAAGCCAATGGGATTTGCTGATGGACTTTCTCAAAACATGCCTCCATACAGATGGTCTTACACTAAACAAAACAGTTCAAGAAGAGGAATCTTGGAACGGGAAGCCTTTTGCAGAACTGGAGGATAAGGAGTTGGAAGAGATCTTATGGGAGTTAGCCGAGCTCAATTTTTGTCAAGAATTTCCTGCTTTGGAATTGTGTATCCACCACTCCGATCCTGATCTCATCTGTCAACAAAATTGTATCTCTGGCTGCTTTCCAGGGCAACAGCTTCGCTCTATTCCTCTCTCTGAGGCTAACCACAGGATTGCAAGTCACAATGAGGAAGAGTGATGCCAATGCTTACTTGAGATGCAACACGTTATCCATGATTGGCCTGGAGAAAAAGCTGAAATTCTTGAACTCGACAAACTGTGTTGGTGTTCACAGGACATTGAGAACCTAGAAACGGCTGTCGCTAGTTTCTATACGCAAACATTTTACAATTATTTCCAACATGCGCCGGTTGTCCCTTGCTGCCTCTCTCATACCATAACAGGATTTACACTACCTCCGTCTTTTTTGGAACATATGAACCCAAGACCTAGAATGTACTACGATATGACCCAGCTAGTTGTAGATTAACTTGCCACTATCACATTTCCATCAATAACTGCCATGTCATGTATCTCTAAGGAATACATTTCATTTGACCTGCTCAGTAGTTCCTCAAGTTTGTCACTGCAGGAAAATTGTATAATGATTCATTCTGATTTGTGAACAAAATCTACATTCAGTGAAATTCAATTTGTCTCAGGAAACTACATCCTCAACCTCTCTCTTGACAGTTTCAGTCCTTATTTGTCCTCTGAAGGTACCGACTCTTTGGCTGCAATGTCCAATGAGCATAATTGATGACATCCGTTAGCCTGAAGCCATCTAAGTGTGCTGAGGTTGCCTTATGTAGAGGAATGGGGAAAAACTGTCCAATCACGTCAATTTATGAGTACAAAGTAGGTAGATGACAGAAATGCATAGCATATTCCGACAACAAAAGATAAACATAATAGTGTTTGAAGGATGGGTGTTTTTGTTGCCAGTAATTGAGGCAGAGATCAACATGGATGCGAGTGGCATAAAGCAATCAAGGTCAACCAGTGCTATAGTATATAAGGTAAAAAGGTACATGAAGGAACACAGTTAGGCAGTTAGGGGCCAGTCAATTGCCACCACTCAGATGGTGTAGCTGGTTGATATTCTCCTCAGAGGTGTCATCGTTACTTTAGTTATGTGCAAGGCTGTTTTCCTTGTTGACTGGACTTGTTGAACTCGTGGGGAATATGCTTTAATGACCTTTACCAGTGCCGGGGGGTAGCATTGGAGATACTGAAGATGATGAATGTGTAGGTCACTGCGGGGCTGTTCTGTACTCACCTTTTGGGATCTGAAATTGCTATACCAACTGTATTTTGAGGTGTGACTCCGGTCTTGCAGATAGCACAATTCTCAGAGTCAAAGTATATTTACGCTTCTGAATGACAGAATTGAGACAATGAAAAAAAAAATTCAACTCACTTTCTGGATTTTCAATGAGGACGCTTTTGTGTGTAAAAAGCTTTGCGAATAGTTGCTGTTCTTGCAGGTTCAACTTCTGAATGAATCGATATAATCAGTATGCAATCAATAAGAAGACAACAACGATTAGATTTTGAATGGAGGCAAAAAAGGCACAAACAAAAATTATGTTATAGCACGGAACACAATTAGTATACTAAGCAAACAGATCTCAATTAGATCATTCGCGAGGATCCCATCCTTGGCTAAAAAGTTTGTTGCCAACAGGAAACAGTTGGATGGGTCCATTATAGTACTTGTGGATGAACTCTTCCCAGGAAATAATACTGTTAAATTTGTGGCGAGTCATCCGGAGGACTTGCAATTCAAGGCAGCTGAAGGAAAAAAAAAAAAAAAAAAAAAATTGTAACATACACGGTGCATACAATCTGACTCTAGAGACAATAGTTTCAGCCAGTTTTTGTATATTTTGTTGGCGTAGTCCATGCCAAGGAAAATGCCCACCCACTTAAGCTGCACACTGTAAATGTATTGGTCAATTGAGAGATAAGGTGTGAACTTACTTGATATTGATAATGAACAACAGCATGCCAGACGCTGAAATACCTATTCTCCCACTCAAATCTATCCTTCCAAACAATTGAGATGAGATTGAAAAACTCATTGAGTCAATTCTCCTTTGCAGCACGCATGTAGATGGGGGCAAGTGCTTTGAAGAATTGGCTCTCATGGGGATTATAGCACCATTGTTCTTGTCAGGGGACTCCCATTTCCGCTTTTGGGCATGATGCTTATGTCAGCGTTGAGCGTTCTCAAAGCCCCATCACTGGATATGTGATGCCATCAAGGCAAACTCCGGAGTTTGATCATTTTTGGAGATTTGCCCCTTTGGGGTTTTTCTCTTGTTTTTGGCAGCTTATGTGTACTGTACAGTTGGTTCCCA
>JAGGAS010009515.1:2936-14717 GCA_017657355.1 Termitomyces sp. K1Ac | reverse complement strand
CGCGCGCGATTTGGTGGTCAAAATCACGATTTCGTGTTGTTTGGCACCCGCGCCAACTTGTTTGCAAACGACAATAAAGACCTCTATTAGTGTAACCGGCCTGTGACCGAATTTCCTTGTTCCTTCCAACTTACGAGGTCACAATCGCCAATCGAATCTCTGACCTTCAAGCTCAGAAGAACTTTCGACTCGGAGCCTGGAGGCGTTACACAGTGCACAACAAGTGCAGCTGGCCATGGACCAAGCACGCTCCCACAAACAACCAACTTAGTCAAAGCTTGTGGCTTATCATCATGCAATGATGCATCATGTCAGGCCTGTCAGGCCAACCGGAGAACCCCCTTGTAGCTTCTTTTCCTTGCTCGCTCTTTCAGTGAGGCAAGGGAAAGATGGGCATAGGGGAGCCTGGATCGCCCAAGGATGCCATTTACATCTCAAGGCAGTGATACCAACAGCTCTCGGCTTCTCGACGTGGAAGATAAACACTATGAAAGTGGTAGCAAACTTACTGCGAATCATGCCATTCTTCCTTCCTCCCCACCCTCACGAGCCTGACCCACGATGTACAGGAAACGCCACTTGTTTACCCTTGCCTTTCAATTATTGGCACTAATCGTTCCCTCAATTTACTCGAATCAGTCAGCTTGCGATGCCATTCTTCCTCCGCAGATGGGGTCTTGTGTCCTACCATATTGTGGAAACGAACCAGAGAAGATCAAGCCTAAGGTGTTCATTATCTCGCTGGTCAGTTTCTCAGTCGTTCCCTCAACGTCACAATTCACTTTTGGAATCCTAGTACTCCTCAGAGGGCGAGGCGTGGTATGGAATCCCAGAGTTTGATGTTCTTTCTCATAATATCACAGTCCCTGGGATCTCTCCTCTCTTCCCCGATGCTCATTGCACAATGGATGGCACCATCTGTCAGCTCACAACTGGCGAAGCTGAAATCAATGCAGCACTTACCATCAGCTCTCTTCTTCACTCTTCTGTCTTTGATCTTACTACCACATACTTCCTCATCGCCGGAGTAGCAGGGGTAAGCCCCAAACTCGCTACCATCGGCTCCGTGACCTATGCACGTTTCGCCGTACAAGTTGCGTTGCAATATGAATTCGATGCCCGCGAGAGACCTGCGTATTCTCCAACCGGATATATCCCGCAAGGATCTCAAACACCGTGGGAGTATCCAAATCAACTGTATGGTACCGAGGTTTTCGAAGTCAACGATGCGCTTCGCAAGCTTGCCCTCACTTTCGCCAATAAAGCCAACCTGACCGATTCCAAGGCTTCGCAGGACCGGCGTTCTCATTATGCAATCACTACTGCCTACACGGCTGGAGCAGCACCTCCGTCTATTGTAGAATGCGATACTGCCACGTCAGACAACTTCTGGAGTGGTAATTTGCTTGCTGAAGCATTCGAGAACACAACTGCGCTGTTCACACATGGCGCGGGCATCTATTGCACGTCGCAGCAGGAAGATAATGCAGTACTTGCTGCCCTGTTGCGTGGTGCTTTGCGTGGTGCGGTAGATTTTGCGCGCATCATCATTCAACGCGCTGCTTCAGACTTTGATCGACCACCTGAAGGCCAAAGTGCCCCCGAGAACTTGTTCAGCTCTAGCCCTGGCTATCCGATTTCACTGGAAAATACGTATCGCGCGGGAGTTAAGGTCGTCGAAGGTATTTTGGATGGTTGGGACATTACATTTGAGTCCGGAGTCCCTCCACCCAACCCCATAGGTGACATCTTTAGATCACTTGATAAGGATCCTCCGGTCAAACTGGGTAATGACATTGATACACAGACAGTGTTTGAGTGATTTTACACAGGTAACTTTAGTTTACATATGTTGGCTGTCCTTTGCTGTTCCTCTTCATCGATGTCGTCAATTCACCAAACTCTCCAAAATCGTCTTGACACCCCATGCTCCCGGATCTGCTACCTTCTCCTTTTTCAAGCGGTCGCCCTCTACATAAGCACTACGTCCTGCTTTTGCTTCGACATCTCTCGTGCGCTCTGCTCCTGCCGCAGCAGCCTCAACAGCAGTCTTCATATCCCTGCCAGAAGACTTTGCTAGGGTTTCGATAAATGCTGCTAATGGGTCGACGAGAGTGCGAGACGGAGGGCGGGCACGAGTGTAAGTATACAATTTGGTCAGCGCATAAGTGAGGGCGGTGCTCCATGACTCAGCTGTGACAGTGGAGCTGGTGGTCGCATTGGAGTGGAGCCCTTGTGCGAGGGCGGAGAAGAAGATTCTAATGGGAGTTGATGAAAGTTTTAAGACTATCATCGCGATGCGTTATAACCACGGGTGAACATACGAGTAGAGTGCTCCACTGGTGCCTCCCATCGCTTCTTCTGCAACTTGCGCGATGGCGATAACCGAACCGCCTATATCATTTCCATTGATCTTGCCTTCCGAAAGCTTTTTCAAGACAGCTGTTGTGTCTGTCGAGAACTGTCCTTCGACATGGTGCAGGGTTCATACCTTCAGCTCCTGTCTGGAAGTGACATCAGTGGATAATTAATGGAAGGTTAAGGAGAAATGACCTTTAGGGTGAGACCACAATCTCCATCACCCGCAATGGTATCCATTCGTGTGATCTCTGGCTCTGCGGCGATTACGGCCTCACAGGCACGCTTAACACTTGCTTCGAAGAATTGAGCATCTGCGACCTTTAGAAGTGATTCGATTGTGGCCTGTTCTGCCTTGAATGCCCCTTGTGCAAGTTGAGGTTGGACAGGAGGTGCGGCAAGTGAGGACCATTTCCATCCTGGCGCGTTGGCTTGATCATCAAGAAGAGACAGTAAGAGAGATTGAGCAGGCGCAGAGGTGTTGTCCTTGGTCGGAAGAAGTAGAAGGGTAATTGAAAAGCCTGGCATGTTAAGGCTTGTCTGAAGGGCAAAGAAGATAAATTTGCCATCACGATATTGGAAAGATCAACTGACCATGAAAGTGCCGGAAAGTATACGATGTACCGTGACACCGCGTGCATGAAGGGTACTGCGCACCTCTTTTACGATCGCACCGAGTTCTAGTTCACTTACCCCACCAAGATTGTTGACTAGAACTACGACTTCATCTTTACCTTGGAAAGGCAGGAATGAGCGTTCAGGGTCTGAAGTCGACGTGAGTAAATCGAGAAGGTTAGGAATAAGCTCTTTCAAAGGGGGGTTAGGCGAGAGTCGGCGGTTGCCACTTTCATTGTGGATGCCCATTCCTATTTCGATCTCGGAAGCTTGAAGGTGAGATGTTGCCGCTGCAGTGCCTGGAACCTGATTGGAGATCATGAGTTGACATGGATATGTAGTACATGTGCACAAAGGAATACATGACAATGATCCAAGCCCACGCCGATAGTAGCGACGTTTGATGAGACCCATTGAGCAATGTTGTATACTTCATCAAGACTTCCGCCACGGTGGGCCAAAGCACCTGCAATTTTATATACTAGTACTGTTCCCGCGAGCCCTCTGTATGTATATAAGTTACTGATCAAGCTGAAACAGTGATACTTACGCACCTTCTTCCAACAATGCTTCCTTGTGTTTTGCCCACAGCAACATCATCTCCTACAATGACAAATTTAACTTGACCAGCTTTCTCCGGATGTAGGGCAGCGTATTGTTCTTTAGCCAGTCCAAAATTCAAGATGTCTCCAGTGTAGTTTCTAAATTCTATTCATCTGGAGTTTTCGCAGAAATGAACAGTATGCACTTTACGATGATGACAGTGCTGCAACAGTTTTGTAAGTAGCTGATGCGAGCATTTACATATCAAGGAAATCAATAATACCCTTTGTTATTATCGATCAACTCAATTCCACGACGTACTTGACTGGCGTTCGGAGAGGCGAAGACATTCCCGCACACAGCACCTTGTTATGACGTCATGATCACTCATCACATAGTAAAAGTGCTCTCACCCGTTAGAATGCCTTGACCTGGATTTGTCCATATATATTATGTTTATACCATAAAGCTAAATGTATATTGTCTTACCGACAAAGCCAGCATGGGCGGGTTCATGGCCAGATCCTCCGCCACACAACAACGCAACTTTCGATCGGTCATGGGTACCAAGATATACAGCTAACCGTCATGAGAATGGTTGCGACAATAGCGAGACATAACGAACTTTTATTGTTCTCATCGAGGACTAGGTCCGGATTTATTGTACAGAGGCCTCGTAGAGAATCGAGAACAAGAGATTCGGATGTATTCAGGAAATGTTTATCTGTTGTAGTTGTAAAGGATAGAATTGAAAACGAAGTCTTGATAGAATTAGATAAAATCTCACTTTGAATGGACATGACGGATTGTGATGAACTCAAATGAGGCCCGTAGATATGCAACGTTGAAAGCTTGGGAAGAGCTCGAGGTGAGAAGCTTGCCATTGCCAAAAGCGAGATTTGATCTGATCGAATCAATCACGTGAGAAGCAGCCCTGCGATCTAACTGCTTGCGTATGTCAGGCTCGAAGCTTTTGTTTTTCTTTGATCTTTTGTTCTTTGAAGTGTCATAAGAACTCGCGTGGCGGCGCGCCTGCCTTATTTTTCCTCCATAATATTTGAACGATATGGCTCCCCAACCCTCTCCAGCGAGTTCTCCATCGCCCACCGACAGCCAGCGCAGTCGAAAACGCCAACGAAGTCAGTCCACGCAGTCCGATCTATCATCTTCCTCGCTCAAGCGTACTGCAGCCGACCCAAACTCCATGGATGTCGACTCAAGGAGCCCACGCGCAGACCAAATGTCTACATTGACGATCGCTGATTTAAATCACGACATAGACTCGTACATGGCAGAGCAAGGCGAAAGCGATATCCCTGCAGTCCTTGTGCCAGGGCCTTCGACATCGCCTCAAATCCTTAAGGTGGCGCCTGCAGAAGAAAGAGTAACATTCGTGGATCGCTGCAAGGTGCGCAGGATGGAAGTTGGAGAGACGTGGTATTTGGTCGCGAGAAATTGGTGGAAACGCTGGCGGAAAGCTTTGACGGGTGAAGTAGACAAGGAAGGTCCGGTCAGTGAGCAAGAGCTCGGCCCAGTTGATAATTCTCCTCTTCTCGATTCATACGGTAATCTTCTCACATCAATATCCGAGGGTGTCGATCTAGAGTTTCTGCCCGAAGAAGTTTGGCGGTGTTTTGTATCTTGGTGAGGAGTTTTCTCTATCTTTATCCGCTGGTCCCTAATCAGCTACAAAGGTATGGTGAAGCGGCACACCCGCTTCCACGACGCGTAATCGAGAGAGGTTCATTGAAACAAGCTTCTCTAGAGCTACGCCCACCAATTTTGAGAGTTTTTAGACTCGCCAAGGCAAAATCTGAAAGTCTTTCTTTTATCCGTATTACGGTTTCTGCAGGAGAGACGATCAAGACATTGAACACTCTCCTCGCCGCCGCCGTAGTCCCGGAAGGCAAAGGAGACGCAGTTTATCGTGTTTGGAAAGTTGACACTGTAGATGACGATTGGACGTCCCTCGAATTCCCTCTCCCCCAACTTACAGAGTTGAACGGAAAGATCCTGGCAGATAGTGCGGACAAGACTGTAGAGGAAGAATGCGTGGAATCTGATGATTGCTTTGTCGTTGAATTCAAGGATGAGTCTGACTGGCTTTCAGAAGCTGTTCCACCTCCATCATCTACGTCTGCTGTACACCCGGAAGGTCCTGCCCCGCTTTTCAAATCGTCAGATGGTTTCTTCAACCGCATGTCAGGTACCAGCACCTCATCGAGGGCTTCCGCACGAGTGGAGAGTGGTTATAGTCTACCTACAACCTCATGGAAATCGTCCATTTCCTCTATTTCCGAGGAGAAGTCACTCGAACCAGGTACCTTGGGTCTGGGGAACATGTTAGTTGCTTATTTCCTACTTCTTTCGTTTCCCTCACAACCTATATAGGGGAAATACGTGCTTCATGAATTCAGCTCTCCAATGTCTCGCGCATAGCAAGGAGCTCACTGATTACTTCCTGAGTATGACACATAATAATAACGAATCCGATATTTCTCTGACCTTCGGCCTTCACAGCTGGCCTATATCAAGAGGAACTGAACCCAGATAACCCTCTGGGCATGCACGGTGCCATTGCGCAGGCTTTTGGCGCTCTTTTACAACGTATTTGGGCTTCCAGTGGAACTTCTACTTCATATTCCCCACGCGAGTTCAAGTCTCAGCTTCAGCGTTTTGCACCTCAGTTTAGTGGATACCAACAGCACGACTCGCAGGAACTTGTGGCGTTTCTGCTTGATGGCCTTCACGAAGACCTTAATCGTGTCTTGAAGAAGCCTTACGTCGAGAAACCGGACTGGGAAGGTGGCGGTGATCTGGAACTTGTGAAACTTGCAAAGCTTTCGTGGGAGGGTTATATGAAGAGAAATGACAGCGTCATCGTTGATCTGTTCCAAGGCCAGTATCAGAGCACGTTGATCTGCCCTGAATGCGAGAAGGCACGTTTTCCTTATTCCCCTCTTTATGTAACAATGTTGACGCGGTCTTGTAGGTTTCAATTACTTTTGATCCCTTCATGTACTTGACGCTTCCATTACCTGTTAACAAGAAGTGGAAGCATAACGTCTACTACGTTCCCTGGGACATAGAAAAGCCCCACCTCAAGGTATCCTTGTGCCTGCTTCGTTTCAGCAATATTAATTGAATGATCAACCACAGGTACCTGTTGAGATCAACCGGGATGCATCGTTCAAGGACCTGAAAGTTTTTCTTGGTCGTTGGATGGACGCCAATCCAGAAAATGTACTTTTTCGATCTCTATCAAGATGAACTCACAATCTGATTTTCGATTAGCTCCTCACCCTAGAAATATTCAACAATAGATTCTACAAGAACCTTGACGACAGTCTTCCATGCGGAGACACAGCAGATAACGACATCATCGTTTGTTTCGAGCTTCCATGCAATTCCCAGCAGAGCAGGTCATATAAGAGACAAGCTGGCGATCCCATAATAGTTCCTATGTATCTCTGTGATCTCAACCCACCCGCACGCACTACTTATATGTCGAATAAGGGTGGATCACTTTTCGGCTACCCTAGTGTCGTTGCTATCACTCCGGAGCAGGCGACCGATGTTGTTGCAATGTATGATGCAGTTTTGGATCGGCTGCAGCGTTGGACAGCGAATGCCAGAGACCTCTTCAAGTGGGAAGAAACAACCTCAGAGGCAGACCCAGTTCCTATCACACTCAACGGTTTCCCTCTCGCTCCCGCTGATTCGCTTACCGAGATCACAGAGGATGGCAAAGTCGTCACACACCAGCAAACCGAACCGATGGATGGTGACATCGTTGATGAGAAGGGGATCACTATGGTGGACGAGAATGAGTTGATCAATTCCACAGCGACCATTGCTATTCCTCGGCCAGTGGGCACCAAGAAGGATATTTTCAGCCTTCGACTGCAGACTAATCACAAGGAGTACGGTACGCAATCGAATTACTATGCAAACAACCGATGGGAGTCGTGGGAACGCCGCATCGAGTTCGCAGATGTAGATCCGATCCTCCTTCGTGAAGGCGATGCGTTCTATTGTGAATTTGACGAGAACATGAAGGCTTACTACTTTGGCGATGACCGTTCACGCTACGAGCATGCCCTCTGGGATAAGTGGCCCGAGTTCCAGCACCCCGAATACCTTGAGTCGAAGAAGGCAGCCGTGGAGAAGAAGAAAAAAGGCTTAACCCTACAGGATTGTTTGGACGAATTCACGAAGGAAGAAAAGCTTGGGGAAGATGATCTTTGGTACTGCCCACAGTGCAAGAAGCATCAACAAGCCACAAAGAAATTCGATCTTTGGAAAGCTCCTGATATCCTTGTCGTACATCTAAAACGCTTCAGTAACAGCCGGACTTTACGGGATAAGATAGACACCTTTATCGACTTTCCGATAGAAGGACTCGACCTTGGCAGTATGGTAGGAGAGCGAATGGTTGCTAAGAGGCTCAAGGAGCAGGGGATTGATCTTTCGGAATTCAATCTCGAGAACCTTGATGAGCCTCTGGTCTATGATCTCTTCGGCGTTGACGAGCACATGGGAGGTCTTGGTGGTGGTCATTACCGGGCTTACGCACGTAATCACCTTAATGACAAGTGGTATCACTTCGATGATTCGTTTGTGACCGGTGCCAAAGCTACTGATGCAGTCGTAAGCCCATCCATTTTTTGTTGATATCGCCTACGTCAACTCACTTGCACTTGCTTCCAGAACGCAAATGCGTATCTTTTGTTCTATCGACGGCGGTCTACGAATCCCCTCGGCGGAAAGACCCACCACAAGATCGAGGAAGCGCGACTCAAGCGGCAAGACGATGGAGATGATAGTAACATGACTATTGAGACACACCTTCCGACTCCACCCAACGAGGATAATGGCATCCTGACCGCCCTACAACTACCTGTATCTCAGCCTCTTTCCAGTGATCCTTGGTCAATGCGCTCCCAAGGTTCCAATTCCTCCGTGGCTTCACCGTCTACTGATGATCTGCCCTCATTCGAGGAATCTCAAGCCCAGGATCAATTCTCGGGAATCCTCGAACCGATACCCCTGTCGGCGGAACGTTTTGACTTTCCCGATCCATCAGCCAAGGCATCACCTACGTCGTCCAATGAGGCCGAGATAGACTCAGAGGACTTGGACGAAGATTGGGAGGAAAATACAACGTCTATCGAGGTGGGCGTGAAAGAGGTAGTACCTGGAAGCTCGCCATATGTTAAGGTCGGATTAACGTCGTCCTCGTCGACGTCGAGTATCTCTGACATAGACACGTTTGATGATGTCAATGTGCAGAACGATAGTGGGTCGAACCTCACATGATTTGAAATGTTGGACCTGCTATGGTGTATGCGCTTCGGTATACGAAGTATTTTACTAGATATTTCTTAAGAATAATGACATGTCGAAACAACAGGTGCATTACTTATGTACAATATGTATTTACATAAAGTGTGGATGACAGACGCTGAGCAAAATAAAATACACATATACACATTACGCATGTGATAGAGAAAGCATGCGATGAAAGTAGCCTCTGAATGCTCAAGCCTTGTCCTCAACCGTTTCCTCGGCATTGAGATTTTTCTCGGGGAAAGCAGATGTACCCTCTGAGAAGAGTCGGCGGCGGTATTCCAAAGATTTGACAGGAAGCGTGTTCTGGTACATGAGATCGATCTGTTCCAGGGATAGTCCCTTGGTCTATGAAAGAACAATATGAGTATATATATATCTCTTTTCATCAATGGGTGGATAGTTCAAACAGACCTCAGGTATACAGAAGTATGTGAAAACGATGCAGCAGAAGCATGTGGAACCCCAGATGAAGAACACTTTCGATTCTAGACCAGCGGAGCCTGATTGCTTGTTCACGAGGAAGGGAGCTAATCCACTAGCTCAGTCTCATTATTTCAAGTTTAGACGGAAGAAAGTACTGACTGGCATAACCGATGCCGAAGTTCCATAACCTTCAGAAAGATCAGCGAAAAGTCCAACGGTATGTTCAACGAAGGTATCACCAATTGCTAGCAACAGAGAGAGACATAGCCTTCGCCCGAATCTGGAGTGGGAATATCTCTCCGGTGATAACCCAGGCGATCGGACCCCATGTCGAAGCAAAGAAGGCCTGAAGGAAGATGGTAGTATTAATTATTAAGAACCAAGAATCAAGATAGGTTGAATGGGAACACATACGATGTAGATGCAGACGAACGCGATCAGAACTTTCTGACCAGCAATGTTCTGCACAGAGATAGTGACACCAACGATGGCGACGATGAACTCGCAGATACACATTCCAGCCGCGCCTATGAGAAGGAGGCGCCGACGACCGAAACGCTCAACACCCCACATTCCAGGTATTGTCATGAACACATTGACGATGTTGGTGGCGACAGAAATCAAGAAGGCGTCCTTGATACCCGAGTTGTTGAAGAAGGTTGTTCCATAATAGAATATGAAATTGACTGGATTTCGTGAGATTTTGATCTCGATTGTATTTGATGATGCCACTTACTTCCGGTTAACTGGTGGGAAAGGATATGTTACAAAACGAAAAAAAAAGAGTATACGCATCGAAGAACTAACCTGCTGCCAAGCTTGGATGAAGATGCCGGTAAGGGTGCGAAGAGCGATCCTGTTCTTGGTAAACCTGAAGCAATCGAGGTAAGAACTCTCGCCCAAGGCCAATTCTGCTTGAAGATTAGCGCGGATTTCTTCCAGCTCCACTTCTACCTCCGGATCATTGATCTTATGACCAGTGACCCTGCTCAAAGAGACAGCGGCATCTTCGTCCCGGCCTCGTTTGATGAGCCATCGAGGAGACTTCCAGATTAGAGTCAATCAAGTCACGTCAATGTTTGATGCGAAAAAATAGGACGTACTTCTGGGAGGAATAGCATTCCTCCAGAAAGAATGGCTGCCCAGACGAATTGAATGGCGATAGGAATGCGATATGAGGAGTGGTTGTCACGATTCCTGGTGAAGTTGTTGACAATAGCCGCGACAAGTAAACCGATGGTGATCGCCCATTGGTACATTGAGACGATAGCGCCGCGAATCCATTTCGGGGCGCTAAACATTTGTCAGGGTAGATTCTTGATGAATTCGATTATGAGGATACCATTCAGATTGATACATGGGTATCAAGCAAGACACAAGCCCAACACCGAGCCCGGCGAAAACGCGTCCAACAACCTATGTAGATGTCAATCGGTCAGATCCATGTTCCAGAATGGTGAGAAAAATACGAACGAAAAGGGGTATAGCTGTGGCAGCGGTCTGCATTGCGACACCAACGGAGAATACAAGGCAGGCAAGAATGATACCCCACTTTCTCCCCACATAGTCTAAAGGGGCTATGAACATCGCACAACATGAGAGTGAGTGGATCCTATACCTGCCATGGGCGCGCCTAAGAGAGCACCGAAGAAGGTGCCAGCGGAGAGGATGGAAACAACCAAAGACTCATTGGAGGAAGAGATGGAATAGCCAATTTTTGCACTTGGATCGGGATGGCCAAAAGTTCGCAACCAGTCCTTCATTTCCTTGACTCCATTGATAACGCCAGTGTCGTAACCGAAAAGGATACCACCGAAGGCACTGAAGGCTAAAGACAAGTAGAACGTAAGTTGGGAAATGGAGTCTGGCGATGGAAGATCACTCGCCTGTTAATGCAATCCCTGCGATCGCATTCTAAACGAGGGATAGTAAGTCGACAGAAGAAATAAGAGAATGGACATTTACCTTTCTTGTACCACCGATACCTCCTCCTACTGCAGCAGGGCCTCCAGGCATGTTGGATGTTGGGGGAAGAGAAGTAGATTGACGCCTGAAACTGAGGGGCGGTTAGACAAACGCCAAAAGTGCTGTGTGATTTTATATGGCTCGGCTGAGGAGAAGCGGATGCTAAGGTTAGATCTGAGATCCGGGCGAGGATACCCGTTGTGTTGGAGAACACAATGTGCATTCATTCTGTACCCCTTGCCATGGAGACGTAAACTTAAGTGCTGCTTCGTTTTACGTTGATATGAATTTCTTGCTCAAGTGGTATTTTTGTTCGTCCCAGTCAAAGGTGGACGATGTCGTTTCGGAGGGGGAACAAAGACATGTACCCCTGCGGAAGTCGGAAGAACATGAAATAATTAGAATTCGATCAGGGGGAAAAGTTCAGAGAAGCGTATACCCCACTGCAAGCTCCGTGGTATTCGACAGATGTTGAAGCCCGATTATGTATGTATGTACTTGCACTGCTACAGGATGATCGATGAA
>JAGGAS010009514.1:0-12265 GCA_017657355.1 Termitomyces sp. K1Ac | reverse complement strand
GATGGTATTTTCGGCACCGGGGCGAATTGCGGAAGCGCAAAAAGTAAGCGTAACAATTTAGAAAGCTAGGGAAGCCATCTTAGTAGAATGTTAGGGAAGGAAGATGGAGATTGGCAGACGGCTTTTTATGCTATTTAAACGACTTGCAACGGTGTTGACTTGTTGAAGTGCACCATGCCCAAGGCTATCAGCAAGAAGTGAGTCTTACTAATGCGCGCGTCGGCGAAAAGGTGACTAAATACCTTCTGACCTTCCACATTTGCAGGCGGAAGACTACAAGTTCAGTCGGGGCTTTGTCTGACGGAGGCGAGGCCCCTGCTACACCTACGAAGAAGTTCAAAGTGATCGAAGGTGTAGAAGCGTATGCAGAGGATACAGAGTGAGTGCTTATACTTCATAAGTAGATTAGTTGTGCGCACTTTTCTCAACTCTTGCAGTTCCGATTCACCTTCGCCTCCTCTACCAAACGTGGTTCTATTCCCAAGCTCTGCAGACTTGTCGCTCGAAAACCAAAGCCTGGATACAGAAGAAGCGGAAGAAGTTAAGTCTGCAGAGGAAGTTAAGGCAAGCGCAGAGGAAGTCAAGCCAGGCGTACCCAACGTGCGTGCCATACCAGGACTAGGGGGAGCAGCGTGCGCTTGTTTATTACTCTATAGTTGGATTGGAAGGACTCGTTGCTCATTTTCACTTTTAGTGAACCTTCAGTCTTGCTATCAGTGCCGTTCACTTGCCGCAGTGGGGATCGCGAAGTCTTTGATGATCCTGTTGTGAACCTTGAATACGCCTTCCCAGAAGCGCATGCTCGCTTGCAGACAATCGAACTTCGCCGTACCAAGAGCGTCCACTTCCTCAACTTAGGGATCGCCGAACCTGATAATTTGCAGAAGAGCACTTTCATTCACGATAAGTCGCTTAAGGGGCCAGGCTACTCGTGTTTTTTCTTAGTCGGCATGGTGACAAACAGCAAGCTCACATCTCCAGATAGTATCCATAGCATCTCTGTTGCGTTTTCTGACCGCACCTTTGAGCGTGCTATTGCCGTCATTGGATCCATGTTTCATCTCAGGCGACTGGTCGTTGGCGTCTTTGAGAACGGAGTGTCTCTCTCAACGTATAAGTCGCCTGGCGCTGGTCAGTGTCCACCGTTCTATTTGTGCTGATCAAGGCTAACTGCTGAGGTACCTAAGCAGACACTCAAAGTCCTACAAAATCAAAATTAGCTCCGGCGTCTCCTAACAAGAAACAAGGCAATATGTCGTGGAAGAGCGGCATTCGCCCGTTTAGTGGTCCTAGTGAGACTGGTTGTGCGCATTGCATCAAGGGCTGGTGTCGCTGACATGTTCCAAAACAGTTCCTCTTTATGACGGTCGTCGACCCTTCAGCCTAGACAATTACCAAGCGCTACCTTGCGAGTACGCAGAGGTCGAGGAAGGTTCGGCCGTCGGAGTCACCTTTACGGTGGGCGTTTGGTCAAGCAAGCACAGCAACAGCATTTCGTTCAACCTTCAGGACGTCATTATACTTGCAGACCCTGAAGAGCCCCTTCCTGATTCAACCAGCACGCGCTCGCAACCTCTGTGGATCCAAGAGGAAGCGCAGGAGGATGCCAAATTCGAAAAAGATGACGAAGAAGACTTGATCTAGCTACAACAGGGTCTTAGACAGAGAAATATAAAAGTGGTTGTGATAACAAAAGGCAATGAATACGTTGAGCACATGCAGCTGAGGATACAGGAGCGTTGGCGTTCGCAGGCTCACCGGGCATGTCGCAAGTGCAGCAAACCAGCAACCGGCGGCGGCCGCAGCTACAATCTCTTTCTCTCCCTTCTCGTACTTCAACTGATTAGCTTCTGCAGCTCCGCGCACGGGGAGTTGTTTTCGAACTGCTGGCAGACCGCCACGAGCGCAGCGCTCGCGTCCAAAGCTTCGCGCGACTTGGCTGCAGGCCGAACCACGTTGAGGCAGGGCAGCTTGACAAAGCGATCGGCCAGGCAACAGTGCCGCACTTTGCTGGGAAAAAGCAAGAGGAGAGCGGGAGCTGCGCGAGGAAGACAAGATCAAGAAAAGAGAGCAGAGCCCGCCCTGCGCGTGCCTCCCGCTAAAATTCTCGCCGCCGGCACCTAGGATCCGACAAAGTCAGGACGTGGTCACCGGGGCGGACAAATTAGAGCAGCAAGCCCAAAAGGGCGGGACCGAAGGGGAGAGCAAAAAAAAGAGAGCCAGCGCTGGGCTGCGTGCTCAAGCGCTCTTGCAAGCCCAGCTCCCACCTAAAATCACCTTGCCTGGCACCTAGGATCCGACAGAGTCAGGACGTGGTCACCCGGCGCGGACAAATTAGAGCGGGAGGGGGGCAAGGGCGTGGACAAAGCAGAGGGCCGCACTGGAAGAAGACAAGGTGCGGGGTTGTTTGGCTCAGCCAAAGTCAAGCAAGCTTGAGCTCACTTTTTCGGACAAGCCAATCTAAACCACCTTTCAAGCAGCCAGCAAACAGGGCTCCCAGCATTGCAACAAGGCAGATTCAATACGCGTTGCTGCGTTCTCTTCATTCTTGATGGCTAGTAGTAAGATGAAGCGTATGGAGTTCTTGGCATGGTTGGCGTCTGACTCTGCTGCTCTGGCACTTCTTGCGTCTGGAAGAAAGGCAGACTTTTGTTTACACGTTCAGCAGCCTGCTCACGCTTGCGGCATCGATTTTGAAAAGCAGAGCAACGATCAGGTTTTTCGTACGATCTTGTCGTGGATTCGCAACACTCCGTGCGCTTCCACCGTTGCAGAAGGTCTTTCGCTCCGGAAAGATCACCAACTTTTCCAAAGATCAGCGAAACTCGATTTTATTCATGAAGCACGCTTGCACCTTGCGCCTGACGAACGCGACAAATTTCTTGCAAAAATCCCTGCGAAGATTGTCACGGCTCTCCAAAAGCCTTATCCGGCATACAAAACCATTATCGCAGAAACTCCAGCCATTTACAATAAATGGTACAGCTACTTTGCGTTTGGAAAGCAGGCAGATAAGCGCGTGGCACGACTGCCGATTTGCCACATTGAATGGGCAAAGGTGAAGTGGAGCGTTGCAGCGGATGAAAATGTGGTGCTTCGAAACAAATTTGGGGACATTGTTGGACTAGTTATACGCAATTTTTGTCCTAGCCATGCTGCGGCAGCATGGGCTGATGCTGCTGCTGCTGAGCAGCTGCCTCATCGCCGCAATATACGCGTAAGTCTTATCACGCACAAATTATTAATGCTGCAACTAATTGTGGCTATTTGATTTCAGAAAGAGGACACGGGCAAACTGGTGCAAATGGGATATTCAGCAGGGAAGCGCAGCTCTAGTCAGTTTCATTGGGTGTATAACATCACGACGCATCGCCTATCCAAAGCAGAAATCGACGCGTCAAACAGAAGAGCAAGCTCATTGTTCGCACTTGCCTGGCAACTTATGCGCAGCCACCTTCCTGCTGAAATTGTGGCGGACTTTGACTCCTTTGTTTCAGGAGTGGGTCTTCGGCAAATGGATGCAGATGGTGAGCTATCCGGGCTTGCGTCTTGTGAGCCAACTGCTGCAAACGAGCCAGTGAAAATAGCAAAGCGCTCTCAAAAACATACTGGAAAAGGCAAGTCTTCAATGCCACAAGGGACGTATTCTATAAACGTAGGCGGAAACGAGTTTGACTTTCATCACGTTCAACTTGCGCCGCCAGCAGGCGTTGTAGGGCAAAACTATTCTCGGTGAGTTTACTGCCTATTCTTTGAACAATTGGAACTGAATAAATATTAGAGCAGTCCATCATGAGTCCCAGCCTCATAAATATGCAGCATCATGGACTATTTCTCGCACACCTGGCTTTGATGGGGGCCATTTCTACTTTGCCAAGTACGGTGTGCGCGTTGAGCAAGCTTCAAATACTCTTATTGTTTGGCAGCCTGGTGAAGCGCATGGAACAAGTCTACCTGATGTTGATCCTCAAGATACTAATCCTTCCTTTTGCCAGCGAGGGCTGGCATTTGTTACGTCAAATCGCTTAGGGACAGCATGGAGAAAATTACAAGAAGGTATTATTTCTCGAGAAGAGGCATTAACAGTAGCTCAAAGTGATACACCTGAAGAAGATGAGGTAGAAATTCAGTAGCCTATGCTTTTGCGTAGATCACAATGTGTTGGAGTCTACCATCGATATGTTGCATATCATTTGTTTCACATTTTTTAAGAGTGCCACTATGAGCAGCACCATCGTAATTCCAAATTGAAGTGTTGTCAAATAATCTGGCAGTAAAATGACCATAACCTTGGTAGATAATTGCGCGGACACAATACTTTTGCAAGCCACCACTTGTTGGTAACCACACTTCTTGCTTTACGTGAGTGACCACAGTCTCAACAGGATCTAAGTCTAAGCAAAACATAAGAGGAGTAGTTTCATAAAGTATATTTGCTTTTGGTATATCTGGGCAATTTGTAGAGTGCTCAGCTAATGCATTTTGCATTATTAACTTTGATTCAGCAGAAGCGTGTCTCTGACCTACTGCCAAGAATGTGTTCATCCAATCTTGAACAGTTGCGACAGGGCTATTTTCACCATAAATAGTCCATAAAGAAGGGCTTGTGCAGTGTCCTATATGATGCAATTCAATGGGTCTGTCTGAAGCAAAATCACAAAATGGGCATGTAACTCGATATATCATTTTTTGGGTGACGGTAGGTGCAAAAAAAACCAAGTCAACAATATCAGTTGCACTTATAAGCATAGGACCATTTAAAGGAAATTTTGAAGGATTTTTGTAAGAAAGATAAGAGCAAAAAGCATTGCGAAGATCATTTATATTTTGATTAAATTCTGAGCAATCAATAAAGAGGTTGGATAAAAGTTTACATGTTTCATTCAAATTTTGCCATGAATACTTGTCTGCTTCAATCATTTGAAGATATGCACAGTAGAAAGACATAAAAACAGAATCGTAAGCACAAGACCAATTAATACTATCCCATAAGCATCCTTGAGGAATTAACACTGACAAAGAATTAAGAACTGCATTAGGAACCAGTTTAGGTTTTTTGAAAGATTTAGTAGTTGTTAAAGATAGAGATCTTTTTCTTTTTTGATTAATTTCTATGCAGGGTTTTTTAATGCTATGATCATCTTTCAAGTTGTCTAATTTCCGCTTTGATGAAGCTAATTCTATATTGACATCAGTAGACTTGCACAAGTGCAGTTTCTCTCCTTCAGGATCAGGTACAGGCAAAATCAATCCTTTTTTGAATCCATGTTTAATTAGTGTATTATGCTCCATGATTTCATGTCTTTCAGTTTCTTTAGATAAATCATAAGGAAGTTTGTGATTAAGGTCATCTAAAGTAACTTTTTCAACAATAGCTAATCCATGGCGCGAAGTGGCTCTAGATGCTGTTACATAAGCTGCAAAACCTCCTAAATGCAACCATCCTAAAACAAAAGGAAGACTTTTTCCTTGTGCAGAATGACCAGTAACAGCAAATGTAGGTTGAAAGGGTAATTGATTGCGCACAACAGATACAATTTGCTTAGTATCTTTAGTAGAAGTTAAATGCGCTGAATAATGAAATTTCCATGATAGAGGCTCTATAGGAAAATATTTGTCAGGCAAATCAGCAAGAGAAACTTTGCTATTTGGAAATTCAACAAGAGCACCTGTACAATAAGTATAACCTGCTTGACAAGTTTTTAAGTCATATTTGCGGAGAATTCCTTGAGCACCGTTGGTAATACCCAATTCAGTAGACAAATTTCGATTGCGCAAAATAACAGGCATGCCTATGTACAAAGGAAGAAAACCTGGTAAAGCACCTTCATTTGAAAATTTAGAAACATCTAATTTTAAAAGCTCAGATCTCATAGGTTCAGTAGCAGTTTTCTTTTGAATAGTATCAAGTGCTGCACAAAAGTCAATGTTTTTACCAGAGATTGCCTTTGCTTTTTGCAAATTAATTGCAGAGCGAATATCATTAGTCTTGACAATTGCAGTTGCGTACTTCCATCCACCTACACTCATATCTAAACCATTTGGATTATCAAAAGATTTGATTGCCAAGCTGTTAAAGAGAGCAACATCATCAAAAGTGCATATCCGCTTTCGCAAGCGAAGAACAGCTGAAGCAAATTCAGGATCACTCTTCATGCGCTGCTGTTCTTCTAAATTTACAACTTCTGTTACTGATTTCCATGCCAATCTACCAAGCCACGCAGATAATTGATCTGGTTTCATATTTGCTGAGTTTGTAACAGGTTTATACAAAGGAGATCCACCTACAGGAGGATATTGATAAAAATCACCTGAAAAGATTACTAAAATTCCTCCAAAAGGTTCATTATTGCCTTTCACAATGCGCAAACAACAGTCAACTTCAGATAGAAGCTGGCAACTTAGCAAAGAAACTTCATCAATAAGAAGCATTATGACATATTTAAATTCTTCTAAAAGTTTGATTTTCTCAGCAACACTCATAATTACAGAATAGTCTTCTTGAGATTCACCAGGTGCCCGATTACCCTTTCCATTTTGTTTTTTTTTTATTTTAATAGATAGGCCTTTATGAATAGTCAGACCATCAATGAGAGCAGCTGCAGTACCACTTGGTGCTAAAAAGCGTAACTTATGTTTGCATTGATAAGCTTCCATAACTCTTTGAACAGCTTTCACAACATGAGTTTTTCCTGTACCTCCAGGACCAGAAAGAAGAAGTCGCAAATAAGGTTGATAATTTGGAGAATTAACATCATTAATACCAGCAGCCTCATCATCTATATATTTAAAAAAAGCTTTGCAAATAATTCTAAAAGCAATAGATTGTTTTTCATTAAGAGTCTCTTCTAAAATAATGCGCTCTAGTAACTCATTTCGTGTTTCAGAAGTTGAATCACAAGAATCATTTTGAACTGTGGTTTGAGGAATATCTTTATTTAAAGATGCAAGAGGCTTTTCTTTTTCAAAAGAATCAGGATTAACTTCAGTTTCAGATATAGTATGAAGTGTTCCTGCAGGATTTAAAGGATCTAAAGAGTTTTGTCTCTTTGATTTGATAATTTCTTCTTGAGATTTTATTTCTTTTTTCCACAATTTCAAATTAGAACTAGTTATAGTAGGTAAAGGAAGATTAGAATCAGTAGTATGAGAAGTGAATTCAATGGAAGAAAACCAATTACTAGCTTTCAATCTTAAAAGTTCCTGATTCAATTTAAAATCTTTCTGAGCAGAATAAGTAGAATTTTCAGAGGCAAGTAAGCTAATATCATCATCAACTGCAACTAACTGTGTTAAAACTTTAGATTCATTTAATGCTTGTTGCTGCTTACGAAGTCTTTCAGCATCTCTTTCATCTTCACATTCATAAATAGCTTCCCAATTTTTCATGATTTTTAAAGCTGCACTATTGAAATTATAGGTAGCAAAAACTTGATCAGCGTCATCATTAGGTTCTAATAATGGATTTTCATCACTGAATGGTTTAAAATGAGCAAGCATAAATAGACTGTAATCAGAATTAGTAGAGCGAGGAATATTTGTTCCTATAACACGTGGTATCAATAACTTATATCCGTCACCTCGCTCAAAATTAGTATGCTCAACTAAATGATGTGTTTCACATAAAGGATGTGGATGCCTAAGTTTCCACCACTTATAAGTCCCTAGCCGAGGATCATTGCAATTTTTTAGTTTGTATTTTGTTAGATTTTCTATATGAAATCTTTGAACAAAATCGTAAAATGCAATATTATGCAAATTAGAATCACGATAAATATAGTCATCTATTTGAGTAGATTTAAAGAGTTTTCCTTGAGCATCTACAGCAATTTTAAGAGCTATAGGTTCAATAGCATTATCATCATTGTTATCCTCTTCAAAAGAAGGATTTTGAACTGTTGAAGGATTTTCCAATTGAGACATAGGATTAGTTAATTGTAGAGATTTTTTTATGCTATACAACAATAAACTTGATAACATTGGAACTGTTTTATGTGAAGGAAAACTATCACCTTTTCCTCGAATATACCATGCTGCTTGCTGAGCATGTATTTGTTGCTGCTTAGTTAACTGAGATAAACATTTATGAAGAAGTAGTTTAGTCTTAGCTATAGGATCTGCAGAATCAAGAGAATCTGTCATATTTAAGACAGCTTTAGACAATAAAGATAACATTTGATAAGTTTTGAGATCTAATTTAGTAATGTAATCTGTGATATAGAACATAGCTGCTTTAGCAGCTTTTCCAGATAATATGCATTTAAGATCATGATTATGGCGGCAATAGACAAGAATGATAGGATTAAAGTAATTTACAGTAGGATCTTGGCATAGTAAATATATAGAATTAGTATCAGGATCAAATTTTAATTCTAATACAAGTTCATGAGGAAACTGAAATCGGCATTTATTATCATTTCCATATTTATGGCAAACAGCTCTGCAACTATGGCGTTGAAGAGCTTCTCCACATTTTTTGATTTCTGAAGACAACAAGTCTTTCCAATTCTCAATATCTTTAATAGATCTAGATGAAGGTGGTGGTACATGAGGAGGGCGCTCAATGCGAGGCTCATAATTAGGCTCAATTTCTAATTCAATTTCAGGAAGATGATGATGAATAATACTTTCAAAAAACTTGAATAGTTTTTGATCATAACCAGGCTCTGCTTTGAGTTTTGCATGAATATCAGAAGGATTTGGTGCACCAACTAACCAGATAAGAAAATGAGCATGCCATTGACCTCTTTCAGTCAATTCATTGGAACCATAAAAAGCAGCAAGATGACCTAAAATACCTCCTTCTAATGAACTTTGCCCTTTTTCAAAATCCCATCCAAAAAGATGCTGAAATATACATTGAATAGCAAAATAGAAAAAGTCAGCAGCAGCTACTGGATCTTTTGCTAAGCGCAAAGCTCTAGTAGTACTATCAACAATAGAAGGAAAGCGATCATCAAGGTTTATAGTTGTATCACCACACATAACTTGAAAGATGGGACTATGTGCAGCACTTGGATTAGCAGTAAAGTAAAGAATAGGCATACCAAAATAACCAGAGTAATTGCGTATTTCATTGCGGCATTTTATTTTAGATGCTTGAGAGCCTGGAACATGCGATGCAATAGTATTAACTTCTTTAATAAGAGTATAAACTTGTTTTTCATCATTTGAAAGAGATTGTGGATTACTATTTTTTTCTAAGTGATTTGCAGCTGAAAGAAGAATGTCTGGGGATAATGAAACTAATTTTTTAGCAACAGTTTCAAAATGGGAAGATTTTACAACAAAACTTGTATGCAAATGAGCAGTTCTCCGCTGAAGAATATTCAAAGCTATAAACATAAAAGAGTAATGATAGCGAAAAATGCGATTAGCTAAATCCATAAGATAATTTACATGAAATTGCATGCTGAGTTTTGTAGGCCGCTTAGGGTCATCAAAGCCTCCACAACCATAAGGAAAAAGTGTTGGAAACATGCCAGGAAACAAGATAGGATTATTATACTCATTAATAGCTTCAGCACCTCTGTAAATTAAAAGATCAGGCTTATCATTAGATATATCATTGTCTTTTGGTACAAGTGATCGAAGAGCTGAAGCTGTAAAAGAGTGGCCTTGAATTTTTACGCATTCAGGATCTGTTATGCCCATGTGCTCTAAAAAGACAGTAGCTTCATTATCAGCATTATCAGTTTGTTGAACTTGCAAAGCAGGATGACTTGAGAAACCAGCAGTTTCTTCATCAAAAGTTTTTTGAACCAATAATTCAGTATCGTGAATGATTCTTTCTCTAATACCTGGTAAGATATCATCTTCAGGATATAACTCTAAAGAATATTTATCAAGTTCTATATTTTGATATAAAGGGTTCTTTGCTTTGCATTTTAACCAAATAAGAAAATTCCATATTTTTTTCTTGCGCACACGAAAGATATTTTTTAATGCTTTATCCTTATATTGACCAGGCCCAATAAAAATAACAGATAGCAAACCATTAACATAATCAGGAGTTCGAGGAAGAGCAGAAGCTGTTGAAACTATATTCATACCATGTGCACAAGTATTACCATGAAAGACGCGAGGTTGCTTTGGATCTGATGATTGATAAAGCCGTGTAACATAAGCACTGTTGCAATAAATAGCACAAGTCATTTCTTCTATCCATGTCAGATCAGAGAACTGATCAGGTAGTTCACCACGATATAAATTATTTGCTAAAGAATATTTTGGAATTTGTTGCTTATGAAGCTCTAAAAAGCAATCATTACATATTTGAATAATATTGAGATCTGAAGAGAAACCTTGTAAATCTAGCATTAGACCCTTCAATTTTTTTGGAAGATGAGAAAAACAATCATTGAACCGCCCATCAAAGCATTTTAAAATATGTAGATTTAAATTCTGAATTTCTTCATTGTTATCAATTGAAATAGAATGAACAATTGATTGAATTTGCTGACGGGCACATACTGCACAAATAAGAGGAGGAGACCAAATAGTAGATTTGCGATATTTATAAGCACAATTCATAATTAAATTATCAGACGGTATTGTAGGCCATGAAGATGCAATTTCTGATAGTTGCTTAGCAGTAATAGCAAACTTATTTTGTTTCTCGTTAATTCTAACTAATTTTCTTGATTTTTTCAAGCGAATTTCAGGATGATTTGTCAAAGACAAAAACAGTTTAGTGGTATATTCAATTTCAAGTAATAATTGAACAGATTCTTGAAAAGTAGAAGGAAAATTTGTAGTAGAAGGCAGAACACAAGAAATATAATGATGAATAAGTGATATTTCACATGACATAAGAATAGTGCAGCGCTTGCGAAAACTTTGAATGATAGCATCAGACATACCATTATGTGAAGATACAAAAACAGGTTTGCGTGAAGGATGGACAGATGCCAAGATTGATTGCAATAGTTTTTTTGGAAAACCTTGAGCAGTTATAAGCAGATTATGATCAACTTCATCAAGAGTAGTTAACAACTGGTTTAATACAGATCTGTTCAATTTAGCATTTTCAGTATGCAATAAAGGATCTTCAGGAATCATAAGAGAATGAGCAATTTTTTCACCAAAATTAAGAACAAGAAGCTGATAAAACATGATATGTGCAGGTGAATTAGAAGAAGAAGGTAACAATAGTTCAATCTGGTGAAGCGATAAGGCAAGCCATTGTTGCCTACATAGAAAGAAATGCGCAAGAATTGCTTCAACAAGAGATTCTTTGACTTGTGATTTAGGTGTAGAAAAACCAGATCTAAAGGCTGTTTTCAAATCCTTGCAAGTCAGCGCACGCAGAGATTGAGTGTAATATTCAGTGTGTAATACATCCAAATAGGATGATTAGCAGAAGATGGAAAAAGTTGAAAAGCAGACAAATACTTGTGCGGATGAAAATAAGATGAGCAGATATCGTAGCAATCTAAAGAGACAATTGATCTTTTGGTAAGGTTGCATACAGTGAAAATTTTAGCATAATGTGTAACAAGGAATAAAGACTCTGGAAAGGCATGTCTAAAAACATTTGTTAACCAATCACTAGTAGAACTTGCAGTATCAAAGCAATGAGGATTAGGAAAATATAAGGAATTGAAAAATTTTGGCTAATCTTCTAATAGAAATTCAATATCTGCAGGAGGACAGTCTACTTCATCGAGAACTCTGGGAATACGACATGGTAATTTGATTAAGGGAAACATTTATCAGAGCAGATATAATGCAGCAAAGATGAGTAAAAGTGGATTAGAAAAGGGGCACCGCAGAGGCAGATTAAAAAAGTGTTGCAGAGGCGGATTCAAAAAGTGTCGAAGAGACAGGCGTGGCAGAGACGGATTAAGAAGTGTTGCAGAGACAAGCGTCACAGAGACAGATTATAAAAAAGTGTCGCAGAGACGGGCGTCACAGAGACGGATTAAAAAAGCGTCGCAGAGACGGGTGTCGCAGAGACGGGTGTCGTAGAGACGGGCGTCGTAGAGACAGATTAAAAAAGCGTCGTAGAGACGGGCGTCGCAGAGACGGATTAAAAAAGCATCGCAGAGACGGGCGTCACAGAGACGGATTAAAAAAGCGTCGTAGAGACGGATTAAAAAAGCGCCGTAGAGACGGATTAAAAAAGTGTCGTAGAGACGAATTGAAAAAGCGCTGCAAAGGCGGGCGACACAGATTAGAAAAGTGTTGAAGAGGCGGATTGGAATAGTGTTGTAGATACGGATGGGAAAAGTGTTGTAAAGGCGGATTGGAAGAGCGTCGTGCA